>JAWUZG010000988.1:0-83252 GCA_036785705.1 Acanthornis magna
CAAGTGTCCCCGGTGCCACCTTGACCCTGTCGTTGCTGCTGTTGAAGAGGCCGATGCGGCGGATGGTGGTCAGGATGGGGTCGGTGGCATCGTCCAGCATGTTGTGTGTGCACACGGGGGGAAAGGACTGCCGCTGGGGAGGGGAGGGGACACGGTCAGGACCCCAAAAATGTCCCCAAATCCCAAAAAAGGAGATCAGGAAATCCCAAAATGTTCTTTACCCCGAAAAATGGGGGCCCAGGAAAGCCAAAATCTTCTTTATCCAAAAAAAGGGGGCCCAGGAAACTCAAAATCTGCCCAAAACTCCAAAAAAAGGTGCCCAGGAAACCCTAAATTACCCCAAAATCCCAAAAAGGAGATCAGGAAATCCTAAATTTCTTTACCCCGAAAAATGGGAGCACAGGAAACCCCAAATCCCCCCAAAATCCCAAAAGGGAGACCAGGAAACCCTAAATTACCCCAAAATCCCGAAAAAGGAGACTAGGAAATCCCAAATCACCCCAAAATCCTGAAAGAGAGACCAGAAAACCTACTCACCCCAAAATCCCGAAAAAGGGAGCCCAGGAAACCCTAAATTACCCCAAAATCCCAAAATGGAGATCAGGAAATCCCAAAATGTTCTTTACCCCAAAAAATGGGAGAACAGGAAACCCAAAATCTTCTCAAAACCCCGAAAAAAGGGAGACCAGGACCCCCAAAATCACCCCAAATCCCAAAAAGGGGTCCCAGCCCCCCAAAAAGGGGTCCCAGATCCCCAAAACTGTCCCACCGCCTAAAAAAGGGGTCCCAAACCCCCAAAAAAGGGTCTCAGACCCCCAAAAAAGGGATCCCACCCCCTAAAAACAAGGGATCCCAGCCCCAAAAAGCGGTCTGGGCCCCCAAAAAAGTGTCCCAGCCCCTCCAAAAAAGTGTCCCAGCCCCCCAAAAGAGATCCCAAATCCCCAAAAGGAATCCAGCCTCCCAAAAATGGACCCAGCGCCCCAAAAGAAATCCTAAATCCCCAAAAAGTGTCTCAGACCCCCCAAAAGGGTCCCAGTCCCCCCCAAAAGAGATCCCAAACCCCCAAAAAGTGTCCCAGGCCCCAAAAAAGGGTCACAGCCCCCAAAAAAAGGGTCACAGGTCCCCGAAAGAGATCCAAATCCCCAAAAAAGTGTCCAAAGACCCCAAAAAGGGTCACAGCCCCCCAAAAAGGGGTCCCAGATCCCCAAAACTGTCCCATCCCCTAAAAAAGGGGTCCCAAACCCCCCAAAAAAGGGTCCCAGACCCTAAAAAGGGATCCCACCCCCTAAAAACAAGGGATCTCAGCCCCAAAATGCAGTCTGGGCCCCCAAAAAGTGTCCCAGCCCCCCCAAAAGAGATCCCAAATCCCAAAAAGTGCCCCAAACCCCCCAAAAAGTGTCCCAGCCCCCCCAAAAGAGATCCCAAATCCCCAAAAAGGGTCACAGCCCCCCATAAAAAGGGTCCCAGCCCCCCCAAAAGGGGTCCCAGATCCCAAAAGGAATCCCAGCCTCCCAAAAATGGACCCAGCACCCCAAAAGAAATCCCAAATTCCCAAAAAGTGTCCCAAACCCCCCAAAAGGGTCCCAGTCCCCCCAAAAGGGATCCCAAACCCCCAAAAAAGTGTCCCAGGCCCCCAAAAAAGGGTCCCAGCCCCCCAAAAAGGGGTCCCAGATCCCCAAAACTGTCCCATCCCCTAAAAAAGGGGTCCCAAACCCCCAAAAAAGGGTCCCAGACCCCAAAAAAGGGATCCCACCCCCTAAAAACAAGGGATCCCAGCCCCAAAATGCAGTCTGGGCCCCCAAAAAAGTGTCCCAGCCCCCCCAAAAGAGATCCCAAACCCCCAAAAAGTGCCCCAAACCCCCAAAAAGTGTCCCAGCCCCCCAAAAGAGATCCCAAATCCCCAAAAAGGGTCACAGCCCCCCATAAAAAGGGTCCCAGCCCCCCCAAAAGGGGTCCCAGATCCCCAAAAGGAATCCCAGCCTCCCAAAAATGGACCCAGCACCCCAAAAGAAATCCCAAATTCCCAAAAAGTGTCCCAAACCCCCCAAAAGGGTCCCAGTCCCCCCCAAAAGGGATCCCAAACCCCCAAAAAAGTGTCCCAGGCCCCCAAAAAAGGGTCCCAGCCCCCCAAAAAGGGGTCCCAGATCCCCAAAACTGTCCCACCCCCTAAAAAAGGGGTCCCAAACCCCCCAAAAAAGGGTCCCAGACCCCAAAAAAGGGATCCCACCCCCTAAAAACAAGGGATCCCAGCCCCAAAAAGCAGTCTGGGCCCCCAAAAAAGTGTCCCAGCCCCCCAAAAGAGATCCCAAACCCCCAAAAGGAATCCCAGCCTCCCAAAAATGGACCTAACACCCCCAAAAGAGATCCCAAACCCCAAAAAAGTGTCCCAAGCCCCCCAAAAAGGGTCCCAGCCCCCCAAAAAAGGGGTCGGGCCCTCCCCAAAATCACCTGCGTGGCGAAGATTGCTCTTTTCATCATCGTGAAATCCTCCCTGTCCAGCATCTTGTTCATGTCCGGCAAGTTCCCCCTAAAATTTTGGGGTTTTGGGTTTTTTTGTTTGTTTTTTGTGGTTTTTTTGGGGATTTTTGGGGGTTTTTTTGGTTTTTTTGGGGGGTTTCTTACACCAGCAGAGACTCGTAGAGCTTCTTGCCGAATTTCTCCTTCACGGCGTTGGCTGTGTCCCTGTGGGGTCAGGGTTTGGGGTTTGGGGTTTGGGGTCAGGATTTGGGGTCAGGATTTGGGTCAGGGTTTGGGATTTGGGGTCAGGGTTTGGGATTTGGGGTCAGGGTTTGGGGTCCCTGAGGGTTTTCTGGGGTTTGGGATCAGGACTTGGGATTTGAGGTCAGGGTTTAGGGTTTGGGGTCAAGATTTGGGGTCCCTGTGGGATTTGGGGTCAGGGTTTGGGGTTTGGGGTCAGGGTTTGGGGTCCCTGTGGGATTTGGGGTCAGGGTTTGGGGTTTCGGGGCAGGGTTTGGGGTCCCTGTGGGATTTGGGGTCAGGGTTTGGGGTTTGGGGTCAGGATTTGGGGTCCCTGTGGGATTTGGGGTCAGGGTTTGGGGTTTGGGGTCCCTGTGGGATTTGGGGTCAGGGTTTGGGGTTTCGGGGCAGGGTTTGGGGTCCCTGTGGGATTTGGGGTCAGGGTTTGGGGTTTGGGGTCAGGATTTGGGGTCAGGGGTTGGGATTTGGGGTCAGGGTTTGGGATTTGGGGTCAGGGTTTGGGGTCCCTGAGGGTTTTTTGGGGTTTGGGGTCAGGGTTTGGGGTTTGGGGTCAGGGTTTGGGATTTGGGGTCACGATTTGGGGTCCGGGGTCAAGGTTTGGGGTCCCTGGATGATTTTGGGTGGGATTTGGGGTGGATTTTGGGGGTGATTTTGGGTGGGATTTGGGGTGGATTTTGGGGTGATTTTGGGCTGGTTTTGGGGTGATTGTGGGGTGATTTGGGGTGGGATTTTGGGGTATTTTTGTGGTGATTCTGGACTGTTTTTGGGCTAATTTTGAGCTATTTTTGGGCTAATTTTGGGCTATTTTTGGGGTGATTTTGGGCTATTTTTGGGGTGATTTTGGGCTATTTTGGGGGTGATTTTTTGGCTATTTTTGGGGTGATTTTGGGTGGGATTTTGAGCTATTTTTGGGGTGATTTTGGGCTAATTTTGGGCAGTTTTTGGGGTATTTCGGGGTCCCACCAGAGCTGCTTGCGCACGGCCTGGCCCTTGAGCGACTCCACGTTGAAGTTGTTTGTCCTCGCAGGCATAATGAAAAAAGCCACCACGGTCACCTCGCTGCCGTTCACCTGCAGGTCCCCAAATGTCCCCAGGGTCACCAAATGTCACCTGAGGTCCCAAAAAATCCCCAAATGTCCCCAAAACTCCCCACGGTGTCCCCAACCCTAAATAATCCCAAACGTCCCCAAACACTTCAGGTATGTCCCCAATGTCACCGAGGGTCCCCAAATGTCACCTGGGGTGGCCTAAATTGTCCTCCCACCCCAATGTCCCCAAGGGCCTCGATCCCAAATGTCCTCAATGTCCCCAAATGTTCTGCCCCAGGATCAGAGAGTTCCTGTGGTCCCAATGTCCCCAATCCCCCCGATGTCCCCAGTGTCCCCAATGTCCTCAATGTCCCAAATCCCCCAATATTCCAAATGTCCCAAATATCTCCAATGTCCCAAATGTCCCCAATGTCCTAAATGTCTCAAATATCCCCAACATCCCCAATCCCCCAATGTCCCCAATCCCAAATGTCCCCAATGTCCCCAACATCCTCAATGTCCCCAAATTCCCCAATGTCCTAAATGTCCCCAACGCCCCCAACACCCCTAATGTCCCCTATGTCCCCAATGCCCTCAATGTCATCCCCAATGTCCCTGTCCCCAATGTCCCCAATGTCCCTAATGTCCCAAATTCCCCAATGTCCCCAATCCCCCGATGTCCCCAATGTCTCTAACACCCCCAAAGTCCTAAATGTTCCTAATGTCCCCAACGTCCCCGATGTCCCCCAGTGTCACCCTGAGCAGGTAGTTGAGCTGTGCCAGCGCCTCGAGGAAAATGTCTGCGTCAATGTCCCCAATGTCCCCAACATCCTCAATGTCCCCAAATGTCCCCAACATCCTCAATGTCCCCAACGCCTCCAATGTCCCCAATCCCAAATGTCCTCAATGTCCCCAATGCCCTCAATGTCCTCAATATTCCAAATGTCCCCAATGTCCCCAATCCCCCCAACGTCCCTGATGTCCCCAATCCCCCCAATGTCCCCAATTCCCCAAAATCCCCAATGTCCCCAATGCCCTCAATGTCCTCAATTTCGCCAATATCTGAAATGTCCCCAATGTCCCCAATGATGTCCCCGATGTCCCCCAGTGTCACCCTGAGCAGGTAGTTGAGCCGCGCCAGCGCCTCAAGGAAAATGTCTGCGTCAATGTCCCCAATGTCCCCAACATCCTCAATGTCCCCAAATGTCCCCAACATCCTCAATGTCCCCAACGCCCCCAACGTCCCAATCCCAAATGTTCTCAATGTCCCCAATGCCCTCAATGTCCTCAATATCCCCAATATTCCAAATGTCCCCAATGTCCCCAATCCCCCCAACGTCCCTGATGTCCCCAATCCCCCAATGTCCCCAATTCCCCAAAATCCCCAACGTCCCCAATGCCCCCAATGTCCTCAATGTCCCCAATATCTGAAATGTCCCCGATGTCCCCAATGATGTCCCCAATGATGTCCCCGATGTCCCGCAGTGTCACCCTGAGCAGGTAGTTGAGCCGCGCCAGCGCCTCGAGGAAAATGTCTGCGCCTTTGTTGGAGAATTCGTAGCGCCCGGCGATGAAAAAGAACAGAGTCTTGTCCAGGTCGAAGTCCAGGTGCCTGCGGGAACCCCAAAAACCCAAAAATCACCCGAAAATCACCCCAAAATCACCCCAAAAACCATCTGGGGCACCTGAAATACCCAAAAATCACCCCAAAATCACCCCAAAATCCACCTGGGACACCTGAAATACCCAAAAATCACCCCAAAATCACCCCAAAATCACCCCAAAGTTCACCCAGGGCACCCAAAATACCCAAAAATCACCCCAAAATCACCCCAAAAACCATCTGGGGCACCTGAAATACCCAAAAATCACCCCAAAATCACCCCAAAATCCACCTGGGACACCTGAAATACCCAAAAATCACCCCAAAATCACCCCAAAGTCCACCCAGGGCACCCAAAATACCCAAAAATCACCCCAAAATCACCCCAAAAACTATCTGGGGCACCTGAAATACCCAAAAATCGCCCCAAAACACCCCAAAACACCTCCACAACATCCTGGGACACACCAAAATCACCCCAAAATCACCCCAAAATCCATCTGGGGCACCCGAAATACCCAAAATCACCCCAAAACACCGCCAAAACATCCCAAAAACCACCTGGGACACACCAAAATACCCCAAAATCACCCCCAAAACATCCCAAAAAACACCTGGGGCACCCGAAATACCTGAAAACCCCTAAAAATCACCCCAAAATCACCCCAAAAACCACCTGGGGTACCCAAAATACCCCAAACCAGCCCAAAATCCATCTGGGGCACCCGAAATACCCAAAAATCACCCCGAAAACCAGGATTTTTGGGCTTCCTCCCACAATTTTTGGGGTTTTTCTGAGGATTTCGGTGTTTCCTCGCAGGATTTTTGGGGTTTTTTGGGGTTCTCCCTGTGTTTTGGGGTCCCCCCCATGGTTTCGGAGTCCCACCCAGCTTTTGGTGTTTCCTCCCAGGATTTTGGTGTTTCCTCCCAGGATTTTGGGGTTTCCTCCCAAGATTTTCGGGGTTTTTCTGAGGATTTTGGGGTCCCCCCCCATGGTTTTGGGGTCCCACCCAGATTTTAGGGTTTCCTCCCACGATTTTCAGGGTCCCTCCCAGGATTTTGGTGTTTCCTCCCAGAATTTTGGGGTTTTTCTGACAATTTTAGGGTTTTCTCCCACAATTTTTGGGGTTTTTCTGAGGATTTCGGTGTTTCCTCCCAGGATTTTGTTGTCCCCCCCAGAATTTTGTTATCCCCCCGTGGTTTTGGGGTCCTACCGAGGTTTTGGTGTTTCCTCCCAAGATTTTGGGAGTTTTTCTGAGGATTTCAACGTTTCCTCCCAGGATTTTGGGGTTTCCTCCTGTGCTTTCGGGGTCCCACCCAGATTTTAGGGTTTCCTCCCAGGATTTTTGGGGTCCCACTTGGGATTTTGGAATTTTCTCCCATGATTTTTTGGTGCTTCCTCTCAGGATTTTTCTGAGGATTTTGGCGTTTCCTCCCAGGATTTTGTTGTTCCTCCCAGGATTTTTTTGTCCCCCCCAGGATTTCGGGGTCCCCCCCGTGTTTTTGTTACCCCCCCGGGTTTTTGGGGTCCCCCCCGTGTTTTTGGGGTCCCTTTTGGGGTCACTGACCCGTAGAAGTGGCCCCGGACGAACTCCTGGACGCGCGCCTTGCTCTGCGCGTGGAGGTTCTGGAACTCGTGCATGGCCGAGAACTTGCGCACGTTCAGCCCGTTGGGGGTCACCAGGTCTGGATTTGGGGGGTCCCGAGGGGTCAGGGGGACCCCAAAACCCCCGGGGACCCCCAAAAGTGACCCCAATCAATGGAAATCCCCCCAAATCTATGGGTTCCCCCCAAATCCATGGAAATCCTTCCCAAAATCCATCGATTCCTCCCCAAATCCCATCCAGGAACCCCCCCAGGGATTTTTGGGGAGGGTCTTTAGGGTCTGGGGGTCACCAGGTCTGGGGTTAGGGGTCCCAGGGGTGTCAGGGGGACTCCAAAACCCCCGGGGACCCCCAAAAGAGACCCCCAAATCCATGGGCTCCCCCCAAATCCATGGGGTCCTCCCAAATCCCTGGAAATCCCTCCCAAAATCTATGGATTCCTCCCCAAAAACCCACCCAGGAGCCCCCCAGGGATTTTTGGGGAGGGTCTTTAGGGTCTGGGGGTCACCAGGTCAGGATTTGGGGGTCCCAGGGGTGTCAGGGGGTCCCCAAAACCCCCGGGGATCCCAAAAATGACCTCAAATCTATGGAAATCCCCCCCAAATCCATGGAAATCCCTCCCAAAATCTATGGATTCCTCCCCAAATCCCACCCAGGAATCCCCCAGGGATTTTTGGGGAGGGTCTTTAGGGTTTTGGGGTCACCAGGTCTGGGGTTGGGGTCTGGGGGGGTTTTTGTGGGGGGATTTTGGGATATTTTGGGGTGCCCAGGTGAGCTGGGGTCACACCTGGCCCACACCTGAACAGGTGCTCAGCCTCGGTGGGGGCGACAGGAGTGGGATTTTGGGGCAGGGTGGGGGATTTGGGATACTCGGGGGGGTCAGGAAGGATTTTGGGGTGCCCAGAAGGAATTTGGGGTACCCAACTGAGTTCAGGGTCTCACCTGGCTCATACCTGAGCAGGTGCTCAGCTTCAGTGGCAGTGACAGGAGTGGGATTTGGGAATTTTGGGGGAGTTTGGGGATACTCCAGGGGGGTCAGGATGATTTTGGGGTGCCCCAGGTGAGTTTGGGGTGCCCAGGTGAGTTCAGGGTCTCACCTGGCTTGCGCTTGAGCAGGTGCTCGACCTTGGCAGCAGTGACAGGAGTGGGATTTGGGGATTTTGGGGACACTCCAGGGGGGTCAGGACGGATTTTGGGGTGCCCAGGAGGGATTTTGGGGTGCCCAGGTGTATTTGGGGTCCCCAGGTGAGTTCAGGGCCTCACCTGGCTCACACCTGAGCAGGTGCTCGGCCTTGGTGGGGGCGACAGGAGTGGGATTTTGGGGCAGGGTGGGGGATTTGGGGATAGTCTGGTGGGGTCAGGATGATTTTGGGGTGCCCAGGAGGGATTTTGGGGTGCCCAGAAGGGATTTGGGGTGCCCAGGTGAGTTCAGGGCCTCACCTGGCTTGCGCTTGAGCAGGTGCTCGGCCTCGGCGGCGGTGACGTGGGACACGGTGGTCAGCACGTGGGCACAGTGCGCGGCCGCGCGCTCCAGGCAGTACCTGTGGTAGATCTGCCGCTCCCCGGCCTCCTTGTCCACGTCAAACTGCGGGAGAATGTCACCTGGGGGTCACCTGGGATCACCTGGGGGCATCTGGGGGTCACCTGAGATCACCTGGGGGCATCTGGGACCCCAAAAAACCCCACCCAGAGCACCTGGGATCCCCCACCCCCAGCCCTGATCTGGCGCTCGCCTGCTCCTTGTCCACATCAAACTGGGGAAGGGACACCTGGGGTCACCTGGGGACACCTGAGATCACCTGGGACCCCAAAAAAACCCACCCAGAGCACCTGGGATCCCCCACCCCCAGCCCTGATCTGCCGCTCGTCAGCCTCCTTGTCCACGTCAAACTGGGGAAGGGACACCTGAGATCACCTGGGGACACCTGAGATCACCTGGGGACACCTGAAGACACCTGGGGTCACCTGAGATCACCTGAGACCACCCCCAGGCCTGATCTGCTGCTCCCCGGCCTCCTTATCCACATCAAACTGGGGGAAAGGTCACCTGGGGACACCTGGGGGTCACCTGAGATCCCCCCAATCCCACAGTGCACCTGGGTGAGCCCCGACCCCCCAGGTGTGTCCCCAGGTGTCCCCAATGTCACTCGTGTCATGCACGTTGCTGTAGAAATCCTCACTCACGGCGCACAGGTAACCGGCCCAGGTGTGTCCCCATGTCCCCAAGTGTCCCCAGGTGTGTCGCCATGTCCCCAGGTGTGTCCTCATGTCCCCAGGCGTCCCCAGGCGTGCCCAGGTATGTGCCCACGTGTGTCCCCATCTCCTCAGGATGTCCGCAGGTGTGTCCCCATGTCCCCAGGTGTGGCCCTGACATCCCCGGATATGTCCCCAGGAATGTCCAGGTATGCCCAGGTGTGTCCCCATGTCCCAAGAGTATCCAAGTGTGTCCCCAGGTGTGTCCCCACGTCCCCAGGTATGTCCCAGCCCCCCCAGGTGTCCCCAGGTGTGTTCAGGTGTCACTCACGCTGTGCAGGTTGTTGTACAAGTCCACGCTCCCGGCGCACAGGTACTGACCCATGTCCCCCCATGTCCCCAGGTGTGTCCCCATGTCCCCAGGTGTCCCCAGGTGCGTTCAGGTGTCACTCACGCTGTGCAGGTTGTTGTAGAAGTCCACGCTCCCGGCGCACAGGTAGTGGCCCAGCAGCGTGGCGTGCGTGGTGAAGATGGTGTGTCCCCAGGTGCGTCCCCATGTCCCCAGGTGTATCTCTGACCCCCCCAGGTGTCCCCAGGTGTGTCCCCAGGTGTCCCCAGGTGCGTTCAGCTGTCACTCACGCTGTGCAGGTTGTTGTACAAGTCCACGCTCCCGGCGCACAGGTCCTGACCCATGTCCCCCCATGTCCCCCCATGTCCCCAGGTGTGTCCCCATGTCCCCAGGTGTGTTCAGGTGTCACTCACGCTGTGCAGGTTGTTGTAGAAGTCCACGCTCCCGGCGCACAGGTAGCGGCCCAGCAGTGTGGTGTGCGTGGTGAAGATGGTGTGTCCCCAGGTGCGTCCCCATGTCCCCAGGTGTGTCCCCAGGTGTGTCCTAGCCCCCCCAGGTGTCCCCAGGTGTCCCCAGGTGTCACTCACACTGTGCAGGTTGTTGTAGAAGTCCATGCTCCCGGCGCACAGGTACTGACCCATGTCCCCCCATGTCCCCAGGTGTGTCCCCAGGTGTGTCCCCATGTCCCCAGGTGTCCCCAGGTGTCACTCACGCTGTGCAGGTTGTTGTACAAGTCCACGCTCCCGGCGCACAGGTACTGACCCATGTCCCCCCATGTCCCCAGGTGTGTCCCCATGTCCCCAGGTGTGTCCCCAGGTGTCACTCACGCTGTGCAGGTTGTTGTAGAAGTCCACGCTCCCGGCGCACAGGTAGCGGCCCAGCAGCGTGGCGTGCATGGTGAAGATGGTGTGTCCCCAGGTGTATCTCTAACCCCCCAGGTGTGTCCTCAGGTGTGTCCCCATGTCCCCAGGTGTGTCCCCAGGTGTGTCCCCATGTCCCCAGGTGCGTTCAGGTGTCACTCACGCTGTGCAGGTTGTTGTAGAAGTCCATGCTCCCGGCGCACAGGTACTGACCCATGTCCCTCCATGTCCCCAGGTGTGTCCCCAGGTGTGTCCCCATGTCCCCAGGTGCGTTCAGGTGTCACTCACGCTGTGCAGGTTGTTGTACAAGTCCACGCTCCCGGCGCACAGGTAGCGGCCCAGCAGTGTGGTGTGCGTGGTGAAGATGGTGTGTCCCCAGGTGCGTCCCCATGTCCCCAGGTGTGTCCCCAGGTGTGTCCTAGCCCCCCCAGGTGTCCCCAGGTGTCACTCACACTGTGCAGGTTGTTGTAGAAGTCCACGCTCCCGGCGCACAGGTACTGACCCATGTCCCCCCATGTCCCCAGGTGTGTCCCCATGTCCCCAGGTGTCCCCAGGTGTCACTCACGCTGTGCAGGTTGTTGTACAAGTCCACGCTCCCGGCGCACAGGTACTGACCCATGTCCCCCCATGTCCCCAGGTGTGTCCCCATGTCCCCAGGTGTCCCCAGGTGTGTTCAGGTGTCACTCACGCTGTGCAGGTTGTTGTAGAAGTCCACGCTCCCGGCGCACAGGTAGTGGCCCAGCAGCGTGGCGTGCGTGGTGAAGATGGTGTGTCCCCAGGTGCGTCCCCATGTCCCCAGGTGTATCTCTGACCCCCCCAGGTGTCCCCAGGTGTGTCCCCAGGTGTCCCCAGGTGCGTTCAGCTGTCACTCACGCTGTGCAGGTTGTTGTACAAGTCCACGCTCCCGGCGCACAGGTCCTGACCCATGTCCCCCCATGTCCCCCCATGTCCCCAGGTGTGTCCCCATGTCCCCAGGTGTGTTCAGGTGTCACTCACGCTGTGCAGGTTGTTGTAGAAGTCCACGCTCCCGGCGCACAGGTAGCGGCCCAGCAGCGTGGCGTGCATGGTGAAGATGGTGTGTCCCCAGGTGCGTCCCCATGTCCCCAGGTGTGTCCCCAGGTGTGTCCTAGCCCCCCCAGGTGTCCCCAGGTGTCCCCAGGTGTCACTCACACTGTGCAGGTTGTTGTAGAAGTCCATGCTCCCGGCGCACAGGTACTGACCCATGTCCCCCCATGTCCCCAGGTGTGTCCCCAGGTGTGTCCCCATGTCCCCAGGTGTCCCCAGGTGTCACTCACGCTGTGCAGGTTGTTGTACAAGTCCACGCTCCCGGCGCACAGGTACTGACCCATGTCCCCCCATGTCCCCAGGTGTGTCCCCATGTCCCCAGGTGTGTCCCCAGGTGTCACTCACGCTGTGCAGGTTGTTGTAGAAGTCCACGCTCCCGGCGCACAGGTAGCGGCCCAGCAGCGTGGCGTGCATGGTGAAGATGGTGTGTCCCCAGGTGTATCTCTAACCCCCAGGTGTGTCCTCAGGTGTGTCCCCATGTCCCCAGGTGTGTCCCCAGGTGTGTCCCCATGTCCCCAGGTGCGTTCAGGTGTCACTCACGCTGTGCAGGTTGTTGTAGAAGTCCATGCTCCCGGCGCACAGGTACTGACCCATGTCCCTCCATGTCCCCAGGTGTGTCCCCAGGTGTGTCCCCATGTCCCCAGGTGCGTTCAGGTGTCACTCACGCTGTGCAGGTTGTTGTACAAGTCCACGCTCCCGGCGCACAGGTACTGACCCATGTCCCCCCATGTCCCCAGGTGTGTCCCCATGTCCCCAGGTGTGTCCCCAGGTGTCACTCACGCTGTGCAGGTTGTTGTAGAAGTCCACGCTCCCGGCGCACAGGTAGCGGCCCAGCAGTGTGGTGTGCGTGGTGAAGATGGTGTGTCCCCAGGTGCGTCCCCATGTCCCCAGGTGTGTCCCCAGGTGTGTCCTAGCCCCCCCAGGTGTCCCCAGGTGTCACTCACACTGTGCAGGTTGTTGTAGAAGTCCACGCTCCCGGCGCACAGGTACTGACCCATGTCCCCCCATGTCCCCAGGTGTGTCCCCATGTCCCCAGGTGTCCCCAGGTGTCACTCACGCTGTGCAGGTTGTTGTACAAGTCCACGCTCCCGGCGCACAGGTACTGACCCATGTCCCCCCATGTCCCCAGGTGTGTCCCCATGTCCCCAGGTGTCCCCAGGTGTGTTCAGGTGTCACTCACGCTGTGCAGGTTGTTGTAGAAGTCCACGCTCCCGGCGCACAGGTAGCGGCCCAGCAGCGGGGCGTGCGTGGTGAAGATGGTGTGTCCCCAGGTGTATCTCTAACCCCCCAGGTGTGTCCCCAGGTGTGTCCCCATGTCCCCTGGTGTCCCCAGGTGCGTTCAGGTGTCACTCACGCTGTGCAGGTTGTTGTAGAAGTCCACGCTCCTGGCGCACAGGTACTGGCCCATGTCCCCCCATGTCCCCAGGTGTGTCCCCATATCCCCAGGTGTGTCCCCATGTCCCCAGGTGTATCTCTGACCCTCCCCAGGTGTCCCCAGGTGTGTCCCCATGTCCCCAGGTGCGTTCAGGTGTCACTCACGCTGTGCAGGTTGTTGTAGAAGTCCACGCTCCCGGCGCACAGGTAGCGGCCCAGCAGCGTGGCGTGCGTGGTGAAGATGGTGGCCACGGGCAAGCGGCGAGCGCGGCTCAGCACCAGCCCCAGCCCCGCCAGCCACTCGTGGAAGTGACCCACGATGAACGGCCGCTCCTCGCTCTGCGCCGCAAACTGTCACCAAATGTCACCAATGTCACCGCCGGTGGCACCTGAGCCCGGCCCGGGGGGGGCTCCGGGTGTCACTGCCACACCTGTGTCCTCACACACACCTGGGGGCCACCCAAGGACCCCCCACTGTCACTGTCACATCATTGTCTCTGTCCCCAACCCCACCACTGTCACTGTCCCCAAATGTCACCAAATGTCACCAATGTCACCGCGGGTGGCACCTGAGCCCTGCCAGGGGGGGCTCTGGGTGTCACTGCCACACCTGTGTCCTCACACACACCTGGGGGCCACCCAAGGACCCCCCCACCATCACTGTCACGTCACTGTCGCTGTCCACAACCCCTCCAGTGCTACTGTCACTGTCCCCAAATGTCCCCAGATGTCACCAATGTCACCGTGGGTGGCACCTAAGCCCAGCCCAGGGAGGGGTCCGGGTGTCACTGCCTCACCTGTGCCCCCACACACACCTGGGGGCTGTCCCCAGGGTGTCCAGACACCTCTAAAGACCCCCACAGTGTCACTGTCACTGTCCCCAACCCCTCCAGTGTCACTGTCACTATCACCAACACCCCAAAATGTCACTGTCACTCTAGAGGCACCTTCAACTGGCCCTGAGGGGGACTTCCAGACACCTTGGGGACCCCCAAATTCCCCTCAGGGACCCCCAGACCCACCTCTGCCAGGAGCCAGGTGATAACAAAGCTGAAGAGGACGCCATCATTGGACTCACAGGGCATCCGAAATGCCCCCAGAACAACCCCAAAAATACCCCAAAAATGCTCAGGGACCCCTCAAACTCCCTCAGGGACACCCCAAACCCCCTGAGGGACCCCAAATCCCCTCACAGACCCCCCCAAAACTACCTTGTTGAGGAACCATATGATGACGAAGATAAAGAGGATGGTGTCGTCGGCCTCGCGGTCGTACCAGGGCACCCCAAACTCATACAAATCCACCCCAAACTTCCCCAAATCCACCCCAAATCTCCCTAAAACCATCCCAAACCCCCTCAGGGACACCCCAAACCCTATTAGGGACCCCAAATCCCCTCATAGACCCCCCAAAAACACCTTGCAGGCGAACCACACAATGAGGAAGATGAAGAGGATGGTGTCATAGGCCTCGCGGTCGTACCAGGGCACCCCAAACTCACACAAAACCACCCCAAATCTCCCTAAAACCACCCCAAATCTCCCTAAAACCACCCCAAATCCCTCATAGATCCCCCAAATTCACCTCTCTGAGGAACCAGGCGACGAGGAAGCTGAAGACGACGGCATCATAGGCGTCGTGGTTGTACCAGGGCACCCCAAACTCATACAAATCCACCCCAAACTTCCCCAAATCCACCCCAAATCTCCTTAAAACCATCCCAAACCCCCTCAGGGACACCCCAAACCCTATTAGGGACCCCAAATTCCCTCATAAATCCCCCAAAACCACCTTGCTCAGGAACCAGGCAACGAGGAAGATGAAGAGGACGGCATTGTAGGCCTCACGGTCGTACCAGGGCACCCCAAATGCCCACAAAAACACCCCAAATCTCCCTAAAACCACCCCAAACCCCTCAGGGACATCCTAAACTCCCTGAGGGACCCCAAATCCCCTCATAGATCCCCCAAACTCACCTCTCCCAGGAACCAGGCGACGAGGAAACCAAAGAGGACGGTGTCGTTGGCCTCGCGGTCGTACCAGGGCACCCCAAACCCCCATAAAACCACCCCAAACTCCCCCAAAAATACCCCAAACTACCACAAAACCACCCCAAACCCCCTCAGGGACCCCAAATCACCTCACAGACCCCCCAAATTCACCTCTCCCAGGAACCAGGCGATGAAGAAGCCGAAGAGGGCGGCGTCATAGGCCTCATGGTCGTACTGGGGCCCCCCAAACTACCACAAAACCACCCCAAACCGCCACAAAACCACCCAGATCTCCCTAAACCACCCCAAATCCCCTCAGGGACACCCCAAATCCTGTTAGGGACCCCAAATCCCCTCATAGACCCCCCAAAAACACCTTGCAGGCGAACCACACAATGAGGAAGATGAAGAGGATGGTGTCATAGGCCTCATGGTCGTACCAGGGCACCCCAAACTACCACAAACCCACCCCAAATCTCCCTAAACCCACCCCAAATCTCCCTAAAACCATTCCAAACCCTCTCAGAGACACCCCAAACCCTGTTAGGGACCCCAAATCCCCTTATAGATCCCCCAAAAACACCTTGCTGATGAACCCCACAATGAGGAAGCCGAAGAAGACGGCGTTGTAGGCCTCATAGTTGTACCAGGTCACCCCAAACCCCCACAAAAACACCCAAATCTCCCGAAAACGACCCAAAATCTGCCTAAAACCACCCAAATCCCCTCAGGGATCCCAAATCCCCTCATAGATCCCCCAAAACCATCTTGCTGAAGAAGTAGGCAGCAAGGAAGCAGAAGAGGATGGCGTCGTAGGCCTCATGGCCCTACCAGGGCACCCCAAACCCACACAAAACCACCCCAAAAATACCCCAAACCCCCTCAGGGACCCCAAATCCCCTCACAGATCCCCCAACTTCACCTCTCCGAGGAACCAGGCGACGAGGAAGCCGAAGAGGACAGCGTCATTGGCCTCGCAGTCATACCAGGGCACCCCAAACCCCCACAAAACCACCCCAGACTCCCCCAAAAATACCCCAAACTACCACAAAACCACCCCAAATCCCTTCAGGGACCCCAACCTCACCTGTCCGAGGAACCAGGCGACGAGGAAGCCGAAGAGGATGGCGTCGTTGGCCTCGCAGTCATACCAGGGCACCCCAAACCCACACAAAACGACCCCAAATCTCCCCCAAAAATACCCCAAACCCCCTAAGGGACACCCCAAACCCCCTAAGAGACCCCAAATCCCCTCATAGATCCCCCAAAACCACCTCGCTGACAAACCACACAATGAGGAAGATGAAGAGGACGGCGTCGTAGGCCTCATGGTTGTACCAGGGCACCCCAAACTACCACAAACCCACCCCAAATCTCCCTAAAACCACCCCAAATCTCCCTAAAAGCATTCCAAATCCTCTCAGAGACACCCCAAACCCTGTTAGGGACCCCAAATCCCCTCACAGATCCCCAAAAACAGCTTGCTGATGAACCGCGTGATGAGGAAGCCGAAGAGGATGGCGTCGTAGGCCTCGCGGTCGTACCAGGGCACCACAAATGCCCCCAAAACCACCCTGAACCCCCACAAAAATATCCCAAACTCCATTGAGGAGACACTAAATCCCCTCAGGGAACCCAAATCCCCTCACAGATTCCCCAGACCCACCTCTCCCAGGAGCCATGCGATGAGGAAGATGAAGAGGACGGCGTCATTGGCCTCGCAGTCATACCAGGGCACCCCAAACTCATACAAATCCACCCCAAACTTCCCCAAATCCACCCCAAGTCTCCCTAAAACCATCCCAAACCCCCTCAGGGACACCCCAAACCCTATTAAGGACCCCAAATTCCCAAACCACCTTGCTCAGGAACCAGGCAACGAGGAAGATGAAGAGGACAGCATCGTAGGCCTCACGTCGTACCAGGGCACCCCAAACGCCCACAAAAACACACCCCAAATCTCCCCTAAAACCACCCCAAACCCCTCAGGGACATCCTAAACTCCCTGAGGGACCCCAAATCCCCTCATAGATCCCCCAAAACCACCTTGCCGACGAACCACACAATGAGGAAGATGAAGAGGACGGCGTCGGAGGCCTCATGGTTGTACCAGGGCACCCCAAATCCACACAAAAACCACCCCAAAAAATACCCCAAACCCCCTCAGGGACCCCCAAATCCCCTCACAGATCCCCCAACTTCACCTCTCCGAGGAACCAGGCGACGAGGAAGCCGAAGAGGACGGCGTCGTTGGCCTCGCGGTCGTACCAGGGCACCCCAAACCCCACAAAAAACACCCCAAATCTCCCTAAAATCACCCCAAATCTCCCTAAAACCATCCCAAACCCCCTCAGGGACACCCCAAATCCTGTTAGGGACCCCAAATCCCCCTCATAGACCCCCCCAAAACCACCTTGCTGACGAACCACACAATGAGAAAGATGAAGAGGACGGCGTTGTAGGCCTCATACTTGTACCAGGGCACCCCAAACCCACACAAAACCACCCCAAAAATACCCCAAACCCCCTCAGGGACCCCAAATCCCCTCACAGACTCCCCAAACTCACCTCTCCGAGGAACCAGGCGACTAGGAAGCCGAAGAGGACGGCGTCATAGGCCTCGCGGTCGTACCAGGGCACCCCAAACCCCCATAAAAACCACCCCCAGACTCCCCCAAAAATACCCCAAACTACCACAAAACCACCCCAAACTACCGCAAAACCACCCCAAATCCCTTCAGGGACTCCAACCTCACCTCTCCGAGGAACCAGGCGACGAGGAAGCCGAAGAGGACGGCGTCGTTGGCCTCGCGGTCGTACCAGGGCACGCCGATGGCGCAGCTCTCCCAGAGCTCACCCTTCCAGCGCTCCAGGCTCCAGGCGGTGGCCCCAACGTCCAGCAGCACCACGGCCGGGCTGCCCTCGATCAGCCAGCGCCCAAAATGCACCTGAACCCCAAAATTTGGGGGGTCCCCAAATCGTCAGAACCCCAAAATGGCCTGGGATAGGGACCTGGATCCTTTTGTGGCTCAAAATTGGGGAAATCCCAAATCCCTAGGTCACTCCAAATCCCTTCTTTGGGGTCATTCCCATCAGGAAATGCCCAAAATGCACCTGAACCCCCAAAATCTGGGGGGCCCCCAAATCGTCAGGACCCCAAAATGGTCTGGGAGAGAGACCTGGGTCCTTTTGTGGCTCAAAACACGGAAATCCCCAAATCCCAGGGATGTCCCAATCTCTTCTTTGGGGTCATCACCAGCAGGAAAGACCCAAAATGCAGCTGAACCCCAAATTTTGGGGGGTCCCAAAATTGTCAGAACCCTAAAATGGTCTGGGGCAGGGGCCTGAGTTGGTTTGTGGCTCAAATTGGGGAAATCTCAAATCTCAGGGTCACCCCAAATCTCTCTCTGGGCTGCCCTCGATCACCCAGCGCCCGAAATGCACCTGGACCCCAAAATTCGGGGGGGGTCCCCAAATCATCAGGACCCCAAAATGGCCTGGGATGGGGACCTGGGTTGGTTTGTGCCCCAAAATTGGGGAAATCCCAAATCCCAGAGATGCCCCAAATCCTTTTCTTTGGGGTCATTCCATCAGGAAATGCCCAAAATGCACCTGAACCCCAAATTCGGGGGGTTCCGAAATCGTCAGGACCCCAAAATGGCCTGGGAGAGGAGCCTGGGCCATTTTGTGCCCCAAATTTTGATAAATAATTCCCAGATGGGATAAAAGACTTCAGAAACAACAAAAGGTTCCCCTAAAATGGGATAAACAACCCCCAAAATAAGCTAAAAGACCCCAAAAATGGGATAAAAGACGCCCAAAATGAGATAAATTACCCCAAAATGAGATAAAAGACCCCAAAATGGGCTCAAAGCCCCCCAAAATGGGATAAATGACCACAAAATGGCATAAAACCTCCCCTAAAAAACGATAAATGGCCCCAAAATGGGCTAAAAAAACCCCAAAAAGTTAATAAATCACCCCAAAAATGTGATAAATGACCCCAAAATAGGATAAAAGACCCCCCCTAAAATGTGCCAAACGACCCAAAATGGGCTCGGGCCCCCCTGGAAGGACCCCCAGCCCATTTTTGGGAGGGGAGGGGCCACGCTGACCTTTGCTGGGGGGGGGAGGGAAATGTGAGCCGGGGGGAGGGGCGGGGGGGGCTAAAAATAGACCCCACGTGACCTGGGTGGGGGGAGGGGGGAGGTCTGAGTGTCCCCAACCCCCCGGGGACACCTTTGGGTCCCTTCAGCCACCCTTGGGTGTCCCCCCCACCATTGGGTGTCCCCAAAATGTCCCCAAAGTCTCCCAGACCCCTAAGTTTGGGTGCCCCCCACCCACTCCAACCCCCCCAGGGACACCCCCAGGGTCACCATTGTCCCCCCGAGTGTCCCCATTGTCCCCCCGCGGGCACCGCCCACCCCTGAGTGACCCCAAAACCCTAACCCGACCCCATAGATCCTCCCTGGCCCCATAGATCCCTCCCTGGCCCATAGATCCCTCCCTGACCCCATAACTGCCTCCCTGGCCCCATAACTGCTTCCCTGGCCCCATAGATCCGTCCCTGACCCCACAGATCCTCCCCGGCCCCATAACTGCCTCTCTGACCCCATAGCTCCCTCCCTGACCCCATAGATCCTCCCCTGGCCCCCATAGATCCTCCCTGGCCCCACAGATCCCTCCCTGACCCCACAGGTGCCACACAGATGCCCCCCAGGTGCCCCCATGCCCACCTTGCATCTCCAGGCATTCATGGCTTTGCAGGAACCCCCCCCAACCCTCGGGAACCCTGACCCCATAGATTTCTCCCCAACCCCACAAGGATCTCCCTGACCCCATAGCTCCCTCCCTGACCCCCCAGGTGCCCCCCATGCCCACCTTGCAGCCCTGGGCGTTCATGGTACTCTAGATCCCGCCCTACCCTCAAGACCCCCAAACCCGTAACTCCATCCCTGACCCCACAAGTCCCTCCCTGACCCCACAAATGCCCCCCAGGTGTCCCCCAGTGCCCACCTTGCATCCCTAGGCGTTCATGGCACTGCAGGAACCCCCCAACCCTTGGGACCCCCAATTCCAAGGGTGCCTCTCTGACCCCACAGATCCCTCCCTGACCCCACAGATCCCTCCGTGACCCCACAGATCCCTCCCTGACTCCACAGGTCCTCCCTGACCCCACAGGTGACCCACAGGTGCCCCCCAGGTGTCCCCCCTGTGCCCACCTTGCATCCCTGATGCTCTGGATCCCCCCAACCCCAATCCCACAGCTCCATCCCTGACCCCACAGCTCCCTCCCCAACCCCACAAATGCCCCCAGGTGCCCCCCCAGGTGCCCCCCATGCCCACCTTGCAGCCCTGGGCGTTCATGGTACTCTAGATCCCTCCCAACCCTCAAGACCCCCGACCCCATAGCTCCATCCCTGACCCCACAAGTCCCTCCCTGACCCCACAAATGCCCCCCAGGTACCCCCCCGGTGCCCACCTTGCACCCCTGGGCGTTCATGCACTGCAGGAACCCCCCAACCCTTGGGACCCCCAATTCCAAGGGTGCCTCTCTGACCCCACAGATCCCTCCCTGACCCCACAAGTCCCTCCCTGACCCCATAGCTCCCTCCCCAACCCCACAGGTGCCCCCCCAGATGCCCCAGGTACCTCCCCAGTGCCCCCCTGATGCCCCCCTGTGCCCACCTTGCATCCCTGATGCTCTGGATCCCCCCAACCCCAATTGCATAGCTCCATCCCTGACCCCACAGCTCCATCCCTGATCCCACAGCTCCCTCCCCAACCCACAAATGCCCCCCAGGTGCCCCCCAGGTACCCCCCCTGTGCCCACCTTGCATCCCTGGGCGTTCATGGTACTCTGGATCCCCCCAACCCTTGGGACCACTGACCCCATAGCTCCATCCCTGACCCCACAGCTCCATCCCTGACCCCACAGCTCCCTCCCCGACCCCACAAATGCCCCCCAGGTGCCCCCCAGGTACCCCCCCCGGTGCCCACCTTGCACCCCTGGGCGTTCATGGCCGCCAGGGTGCGGCGCAGGGCAGGCTGGGGTGGCTCCAGCAGCTCCAACCTGCGTGCGCACGCTGCTCTCCACGTAGGGCCCCACCAGCACATAGCTCTCGCCCCACTCGTCAGCCGTCACCCGCGCCTTGGTCTGCAGCACCGTGTAGATCCCCCCCCACTGCGGGGAAACGGGTCAGGGGGTCCCCAAATCCCCCCGGGAACCCCAAATCCTAACCCAGGACACCTGGGAACCCCCACATCCTGACCCAGGACACCTGGGAACCCCTGGCTCACCTATTGAGCAACACCGTGTAGATCCCCTCCACTGCGGGGAAATGGGTCAGGGGGTCCCCAAATCCCCCCCGGGAACCCCAAATCCTAACCCAGGACACCTGGGAACCCCCAAATCCTATCCATGGCCCTACAAATTCCAATATGGAACACCTGGGACCACATAAATCTTAAACCACGGGCACCTAGGACCCCATGGAGCAGCACCATGTAGATCCCCCCTCATTGCGGGGGAATGGGTCAGGGGGACCCCAAATCCTAACCCAGGACACCTGGGAACCCCCAAATCCTATCCACGACCCCACAAATCCTGACCCAGGATACCGGGGGAATCTCCAAATCCCAACCTGGGACACCTTGGACCCCACAAATCCCAACACGGGACACGTGGGAGCCCCAAATCCCCTCCAGGACACCCCCAAATCCCAACCTGGGACACCTGGGACCCCCCAAATCCCAATCCAGGACACCTGAGAACTCCCGAACCCCCTCCAGGACACCCCCAAATCCCCCCTGAGCCCCTCAGAGACACCTGGGACCCCCCACAGACCCCTCCAGGACACCCCAAATCCCCCCTGAGCCCCTCAGAGACACCTGGGACCCCCCACAGACCCCTCCAGGACACCCCAAATCCCCCCTGAGCCCCTCAGAGACACCTGGGACCCCCCACAGACCCCTCCAGGACACTCCCAAATCCCCCCTGAGCCCCTCAGAGACACCTGGGACCCCCCACAGACCCCTCCAGGACACTCCCAAATCCCCCCAGAGCCCCTCAGAGACATTTGGGATCCCCCCAGGACACCCCAAATCCCCCCTGAGCCCCTCAGAGACACTTGGGACCCCCCCCAAATCCCCTCCAGGATACTCCCAAATCCCCTCAGAGCCCCTCACAGACATTTGGGACCTCCCCAGACCCCTCCAGGACACCCCCAAATCCCTCTTGAGCCCCTCAGAGACACTTGGGATCCCCCAAATCCCCTCCAGGACACCCCAAATCCCCCCCGAGCCCCTCAGAGACACCTGGGACCCCCCAAACCCCCTGAACTCCCCCCATGGACCCCCCCCCAAACCCCTCCCGGGGGTGCCCCCGGTGCATTGTGGGACAGGACGATGCCGTGAGGCCCCGGAGTTTCCCACAATGCCCCGCGGCAGGGCGCTGGACCAGGCCCCGGAGTATCCCAGCATGCACCGGGGCAGGAAACGTCCCACAATGCACCGCGGGGAGGAGGGAGGGGAGGATGCTCTCGGAGTTTCCCACAATGCACCGCGGCTCCCGTTAACCCCCGATGGACCGCCACCCTCCCCAAAAGTCCCAAAATGCACCGGGGCACCCCCGACCCCTCCCCAAATTCCTCCCTCCGAGCCGCAAAGCATCATGGGATGGGTCAGGACCACCCCCCCTCCACCCCCAAATGGGAGGATTCGGGGGTCCCGGGGGGATTTTAGGGGAGGTCTCAGGACTCGGGGGGGGGTCAGCAGGGGTGAGGGGTTGGGGGGTCCCGGGGAGGGATTTTGGGGGGCCCCAGGTATCCCTGGAGGGGTTCAGGAGAGTTTTTGGGGGGTCCCAGGTGTCCCTGGAGGGGTTCAGGAGGGGTTTTGGGGGGTCCCAGGTGTCCCTGGAGGGTTCAGGAGGGGTTTTGGGGGGTCCCAGGTGTCCATGGGGTTTGCCCAGGGGTTTGGGGAGGATCTAGGGGGGTTCAGGAGAGATTTTGGGGGTTCCCAGGTGTCCATGGGGTGGTTCCAAGGATCTGGGGGGGATCCAGGGGTCCTGGGAGGGATTTTGGGGGGTCCCAGCTATCCCTGGAGAAGTTCAGGAGAGGTTTTGGGGGGTCCCAGGTGTCCATGGGGTGGTTTGGGGGGGATCCGGGGGGCCTCAGGAGGGGTTTTGGGGGTCCCAAAAGTCCAGGGGGTATTTGGGGGGGGGTCCCAGCGACTCCAGAGGTGTCCAGGTAGCCCCAAATATCTATGGGGAGGGATGACAGGAGGAGTTTTGGGGATCCCAAAGGTCCAAGAGAGTCCCAGGCTGCTCCTGATGGGTTTTGTGGGGTCCCAGGTGGGGTTTTGGGGGTCCCAGGTGGGGTTTTGGGGGGGGTCTCCACCTTTGTTGGCCACCTCCCAGGCCACCTCAAAGAGCACGACGTTGTCGGGGGGCGCCGGGACCCCCCCAGTCCTCCAGCCCCGGCAGGGAACTCACGGGACACACTGCGGGCCAGCGGCATCTGGGGGGGGCCCAAAATTGGGGGGGGGGGGGTCACAGAGGGGTCACGGGACCCCCGAAATGGGGGGGCAGGGGAATGGGACCCCCAAAACATCACGGGACCCCCCCCCAAATCCTCTGGTTCAGGGAGGGAATTCGTGGGAATGTTGTGAGGGAGGGAATTCGTGGAATGTTGTGGTTCCAAAAATGGGGGGGGGTCATGGGAGGACCCAAAAGTGGGGGGGAGGGGTCATGGGGGACAGTGCTAATGGGGAGACCCCAAAAAGGCGAGGGGTCACAGGAGGGTGCCAAAAATGGGGGGGGGGGGAAATCACAGGAGGGCCCCAGGACCCCCAAAATAGGGCGGGGTCATGTGGGGGGGGGGTCCTCAGAACTCTGGGCACCCCCAAAATGGGGGGTGGGGGGGGATGGGGGGAAAGGGGGAGGGAAATGGGGGATCCCCACACCGGAGACCCCCATGGGGTGACCCCCACCCATGGGACCCCTCCCCAAGGGTCCTCCCTCACCCACAGCCCCCCCCAGACCCACCTGTAGGAGCCCCCCCCATTCCTGGGACCCCCCGGAGGAACCCCCCCATGACCCCAGAACCCCCCCGAGAACACCCCCCCACCCGTGGGACCCCTCCCGAGACCCCCCCCCTCATAACCCCCCCACCGTGGGACCCTCCCCCACCCATGGGTGCCCCCCCAGCACCACCAGGACCCCTCCCGGGACCCCGGCACACCCAAGGGCCCCCCATGGGCAGCCCCCCCCAGGATCTACCCTCACCCATGGGACCCCCATGGGAGCCCCCCAAGACCCCAGAACCCCTCCCGAGCACCACGAGGACCCCCCAGGACCCCCCCACTCTCATGGGACCCCCCCCAGAAGCACCCCCAAGACCCCTCAGCCCCCCAGAGCCCCTTCCCATATCAGCTCCTCCCCATAACCCCCCTTTGGGACCCCCTCCCACCCATGGGTGACCCCCCAGTCCCTCACCCCCCCGTCCAGGCGCCCTCAGGACTCCAAGAGACCCCCAGGACTCTCCTCAGACCTCTGGGACCCCCCTGAGGACCCCCCCCACCTCATGGGACCTCCCCCAGGGGAGCCCCCCCACCTCTACAAACTTCTCCAGGACCACGAGGACCCCCCCGGGGACTCCCCCACCCCATGGGACCCCCACCAGAGGGGCTCCTCCCCGTGGGGGGGTCCCGGGGGGTCCCTCGCTCCGGGGGACTCCGGGGGGGTCCCTTTGGCCGCCCCCCCCTCACCTCCCCGCGCTCCCGCAGCTGATCGCGGACTGACCCCTCCCGCCCCCCGTCCGCACAGGCCACGCCCCCTCCCCCCGCCGAGGCCACGCCCCACGGCGCTGATTGGTCGAGGCGGGGTGAAAAGGGGGACGGGCGGGGGGGGCGGCACGCGGGGGGGAGAGGGGGGGCGCCTTAAAGGGGCAACGGCGCCTTAAAGGGCAACAGGAGGGGGACAGTGAGTGTGTGGGGGGGGAGGGGATTGAGGGGCTGTGGGGGGCTGGGTATGGGGCTGGTTATGGGCATGGGGGGTGGGGAGGGGACAGGTTATGGGCTGCTTGTGGGGCAGGCTGGGGTTATGGTGTTGTGTGGTGTCCATGGGGCAGTTATGGGGCTGTGGGGTAGGTTATGGGGCCGGTTGGGGTTATGGGGCAGGTTATGGGGTGTCTATGGGGCAGGTAATAGGCTGGTTGTGGGCTTATGGAGCAAGCTATGGGGCAGGTTACAGGGCTCTGGGGTATCTATAAAACAGCTTATGGGGCTGTGAGGTGTCTATGGGGCAGAGTGGGACGGTGCGGTTGCTTATGGGGCTGGTTCTGAAATAGCTTAGGGGTTGTGGGGTAGGTTATGGGGCAGTTATGGGGCTGGAGTGGTGAGCCAGGTTAAGTGGCAGGTTGTGGGGTCAGTTTTGGGTTCTGGGGTCGGTTTTGCGGCCGGCTCCCCCCTCCAAGGGGCCCCCCTCCGGTGCTGGAGGACCGCGAACCATCGAGAGGCAGCGCCAGAGCGGCCCGCTCTCACTTTGGCCCCGCCCCTCCAGCCCCTTACGCCATTTCCGGTCGGGAGAGCGCGAGGGCAGCGCGGGAGCGAAGCGGCGCCGCCATGGCAACGGCGGTGGGGGAGGGGAACGGGGGGTCCTGGGGGGGTTTTGGGGAGGTCTGAGGGGACGGGGGGTGGTTCTGGGGAGGTCCTTGACGGGAATTTGGGGGTGGGGAGGTCCTGGAGGTGTTTGGGGCGGATCCGGAGCGGATTGAGTGGAAGTCGTGAGGGGATGGGGGAGTTCCTGAGGGGATTCTGAGGGGGTCTCTGAGGGGATCAGGGGGAGAATGGAGGGGGTGGTGGGTCCTGAGGAGTTGGGGGGCTTCTTGAGGGGGTTCTGGAGCGGGATGAAGGTTCTGGGGGTGTCCCTGAGGAGGATTTGGCGCAGGGATGGGGGGAATGGAGAGGTCCTGAGGGGATGGAGAAATTTGGGAAGGGGTCTTGAGGAGAGGAAGGAACCCTGAGGGGGGTTGGGGGTCCCTGATGGGTTCTGAGAGGATGGGACCTGGTCTGAAGGGATTTGGGGGGTCCTGAGGGGATGGGAGGGGGTCTGAGTAGGTTCTGATGGAATTTGGGGGGTCCTGATGAAACAAGGAAAGTTTCGGGGGGCTCGGAGGGGTTGGGGGGGCACTCTGAGAGGGGATTTGGGGTCCTAGGAGGGCTCAAAAGGATTTCTGGGGGTGTTTGAGAATCTGGGGGTGCTGAGCAGAGAAATGGAATTTAGGGGACCCTCCCGGGGTGACCCCAACCCCCCCCCCCCCAATTCCCTCCCAGACCCCCAAAGTTCCGGAGGTTCGGGATGTCACCCGGATCGAGCGAATCGGTGAGTCACAGTCTCCTTGTTTTTGGGGGGTCTCCCCTCTTTTAGGGGTCCATTTCACTTTTGGGGAGCTTTGGGTGGTCCCCAATATGGGAGGGCTTCTTTAATATTTCAAATTTTCGTTGTTAGATATCTGTGTTTGTGTTGGGGCTGGGTTTGGGTGAACCCCACCCCACTTTTGGGGGTCCCACCCCACTTTTTGGGGGTGTCCCCAAAATGGGGAAACCCCTTTTAACCCCCCAACCCCATTTCCCAGACCCCCTCTCCCAAATTAGGGAATTGGGTGACCCCAATCCCCTAAAATTGGGGAAATTGGGGTCAGGGGACTCAGGAATTTTGGGGGGATCACCCTGACTTTGGGGGGGATTGAGGGGATCCCCAAAATGGTGAGAATCCTTTTTAACCCCCAAATTTCCTTCCCAGACCCCCCACTCCCAAATTAGGGAATTGGGTGACCCCCACCCCCTAAAATTGGGGTCAGGGGCACTCAGAAATTTGGGGGGACCACCCGTGAGTTTTGGGGGGATTGAGGGGATCCCCAAAATGGGGAAATTCCTTTTAACCCCCAAATTTCCTTCCCAGACCCTCACTCCCACATTAGGGAATTGGGTGACCCCCACCCCCTAAAATTGGGGAAATTGGGGTCAGGGGCACTCAGGAATTTGGGGGGGCCACCCCTGAGTTTTGGGGGGATTGAGGGGGTCCCCAAAATGGGGAAACCCCTTTAAACCCCCCAAATTCCTTTTCCCAGACCCCCAAATTAGGGAATTGGGTGACTCCCACCCCCTAAAATTGGGGAAATTGGGGTCAGGGGGACTCAGGAATTTTGGGGGATCACCCCTGACTTTTGGGGGGGATTGAGGGGATCCCCAAAATGGGGAAATTCCTTTAAACCCCCCAAATTCCCTTTCCCAGGCGCCCACTCCCACATCCGCGGGCTGGGCCTGGACGATGCCCTGGAACCGCGACAGGTACTGCGATTTTGGGGGGGTCTGGGCATTCTGGGCGGGGTCTGCACGCCCGGAATTTGGGGGTTCACCCCTGGCTGTGTCCCCCAGGTGTCCCAGGGCATGGTGGGACAGTTGTCCGCGCGCCGCGCCGCCGGCGTCATCCTGGAGATGATCAAGGAAGGAAAATCGCAGGACGCGCCGTGCTCATCGCAGGGCAGCCCGGGACGGGGAAACGGCCATCGCTATGGGTTTGTGATCCAAAAAACCCCAAATTCTACCCAAAACCACCCCAAAATCCCCGTGCTCATCGCGGGGCAGCCCGGGACGGGGAAAACGGCCATCGCTATGGTTTGTGATCCAAAAAACCCCAAATTCTACCCAAAACCACCCCAAAATCCCGTGCTCATTGCAGGGCAGCCCGGGACGGGGAAAACGGCATCGCTATGGGTTTGTGATCCAAAAAACCCCAAATTCCACCCAAAAAACCCCAAATTCTGCCCCAGAAAACCCAAATCCCACCCCAAAAACATCCCCAAATCCCTATCCTCATCGCCGGGCAGCCGGGACGGGAAAACGGCCATCGCTATGGGTTTGTGATCCAAAAAAACCCAAATTCAACCAAAAAAAATCCCAAATTCTGCCCCAAAAACCCCAAATCCCACCCAAAAATCCCTGCTCATCGCCGGGCAGCCCGGGACAGGGAAAACAGCCATTGCTATGGGTTTGTGATCCCAAAAAACCCAAATTCAACCCAAAAAATCCCAAATCCACCCCAAAATCCCTATGCTCATCTCTGGGCAGCCCGGGACGGGGAAAACGGCCATCGCTATGGGTTTGTGACCCAAAAAACCCCAAATTCCACCGAAAAAAATCCCAAATTCTGCCCCAAAAACCCAAATCCCACCCCAAAATCCCTGCTCATCGCCGGGCAGCCCGGGACAGGGAAAACAGCCATTGCTATGGGTTTGTGATCCCAAAAAACCCAAATTCAACCCAAAAAATCCCAAAATCCCGCCCCAAAATCCCTGTGCTCATCGCAGGGCAGCCCGGGACGGGGAAAACAGCCATTGCTAAGGGTTGTGATCCAAAAAACCCCAAATTCCGCCCAAAAAAATCCCAAAATCCACCCAAAATCCCTGCTCATCGCCGGGCAGCGGGACGGGAAAACGGCCATCGCTATGGGTTTGTGACCCAAAAAACCCCAAATTCCACCCCAAAAAATCCCGAATTCCACCCCAAAATCCCTGTGCTCATCGCAGGGCAGCCGGGACGGGGAAAACGGCCATCGCTATGGGTTTGTGATCCAAAAAACCCCAAATAAAAAACCCCAAATCCCACCCCAAAAACATCCACAAATCCCTGTGCTCATCGCCGGGCAGCCGGGACGGGGAAAACGGCCATCGCTATGGGTTTGTGATCCAAAAAAACCCAAATTCCACCCCAAAAAATCCCAAAATCCACCCCAATATCACTGTGCTCATCGCCGGCAGCCGGGACGGGGAAAACGGCCATTGCTATGGGTTTGTGATCCAAAAAACCCCCAATTCCACCCAAAAACCCCCAAATTCTGCCCAGAAAACCCCAAATCCCACCCAAAAACATCCCCAAATCCCTATCCTCATCGCAGGGCAGCCGGACGGGGAAAACGGCCATACCCAAATTCCACCCCAAGAAAACCCTAAATCCCACCCCAAAACATCCCGAATCCCACCCCAAAAAACCCCAAATTCCACCCCAAAAAAACCCCAAATTCCGCCCAAAAAAATCCCCAAATCCACTCCAAAATCCCTGTGCTCATCGCAGGGCAGCCCGGGATGGGGGAAAACGGCTATCGCTATGGGTTTGTGACCCAAAAAAACCCAAATTCCGCCCCAAAAAATCCCAAAATCCACCCCAAAATCCCTGTGCTCATCGCAGGGCAGCCTGGGACGGGGAAAAACGGCCATCGCTATGGGTTTGTGACCCAAAAAACCCCAAATTCCGCCCAAAAAATCCCAAATTCCACCCCAAAAATCCCAAATTCTGCCCAGAAAACATTCCCAAAATCCACCCAAAATCCCCGCCAATCCCTTCCCAGCCCCCCAAATTCCCCCAAATTCCCCCAAATTCCCCCAAATTCCCCCAAATTCCCCCAAATTCCCCCAAATTCCCCCAAATTCCCCCAAATTCCCCCAAATCCCCCCAAAATCTCCCCCAAACTCCTCCCAGATCCCCCCAAATCCCCCCTAAACCCCCCAAAAATTCCCTCAATCCCCTTCCCAACCCCCCAAATCCCCCCTAAAGCCCTCTCTCAATCCCCAAATTCCCCCTAAACCCCCAAGACTCCCCCAACCACCCCCAAACCCCCCTTAATCCCCCTAAATCCCCCCAAATTCCCCCTAACCCTCCCCAGACCCCCCAAATCCCCCCCAATCCCCTTCCCAAGCCCCCAAATCCGCCCTAATCCCCTCTAACTCCCCCCAAACCCCCTCTAAACCCCCCAAAATCTCCCCAATCCCATTCCACCCCCCAAATCCCCTCTAAACCCTCCCCAATCCCCCTCAAATCCCCCCCAAATCTCTCCTAAACCTCCCAAATTCCCCCAAATCTCCCCAAAAATCCTCCCAATCCCCTTCCCAACCCCCCAAAACCCCCCCAAATCCTCTCTAAACTCCCCAAATCCCCCCTAAACCCCCCAAATTCCCCCAAATCTCCCTCCCGATCCCCTTCCCAACCCCCCTAAACCCCCCCAAATCCCCCCCAACCCCCTCTAAACCCGCCAAATCCCCTCTAAACTCCCCAAATCCCCCCCAAAACCCCCCCAAATTTCCCCTCTCCCCCAGGGATGGCGCAGGCGCTGGGCCCGGACACGCCGTTCACAGCCATCGCGGGCAGCGAGATTTTCTCCCTGGAGATGTCGCGCACGGAGGCTCTGACCCAGGCCTTCCGCCGCTCCATCGGCGTCCGCATCAAGTACGGGGGCATTTCGGGGGGTCCTCCCCAAAATTTGGGGTCCCACGGTGTTTTTTGGGGTCCCCACGTCGCATTTGCGTGTCCTATTCGTTATTTTCGCTCCTGTTTTGAGCTGTGTTTGTGTTTTCCTTTGCTTTTGGAGTGCTCGTCTCGAATTTTGGGTTTTCTTCTACAAATTTTAGCTTCTCCCCCCAAATTTCGGGGGGTCCTCCCCCAATTTGGGGGTCCCACGGTGTTTTTTGGGGTCCCCAGGTCACATTTTGTGTCTCCCATTCGTTATTTTTGCGCCCATTTTGAGCTGTGTTTGTGTTTTCCTTTGCTTTTGGAGTGCTCGTCTCGAATTTGGGTTTTCTTCTACAAATTTTAGCTTCTCCCCCCAAATTTCGGGGGGTCCTCCCCCAATTTGGGGGGTCCCACGCTATTTTTTGGGGTCCCCACGTCGCATTTTGTGTCTCCTGCTCATTATTTTCCCGCCCGTTTTGAGCTGCGTTTCGGTTTTTCCTCTGTTTTCGGGGTGCTCATCTCGAATTTTGGGGTTCCCTCTCAAATTTTGGCTTGTCCTCCCTAATTTCAGGGGGTCCTCCCCCAATTTGGGGGGTCCCACGCCACTTTTTGGAGTCCCCACGTCGCATTTTGTGTCTCCCATTTGTTATTTTCCTGCCCGTTTTGCACCATGTTTTGGTTTTTCCTCTACTTTTGGGGTGTTCATCTCGAATTTTGGGGGTTTCCTCTCAAATTTTAGTTTCTCCCCCCAAATTTCGGGGTGGCCACCCCCAATTTGGGGATCCTGCACCGTTTTTTGGGGTCCCCAGGTCACGTTTTTTGTCTTCCGTTCGTTATTTTTGCGGCCATTTTGAGCTGTGTTTGCATTTTCCTTTGCTTTTGGGGATGCTTGTCTCAAGTTTTGAGGTTTCATCTCAAATTTTAGATTCTCTCCCCAAATTTTGGGGGGTCCTCCCCCAATTTGGGGGGTCCCACACCATTTTTTGGGGTCCCCAGGTCACATTTTGTGTCTCCCATTCATTGTTTTTGCGCTCGTTTTGAGCCACGTTTTGGTTTTTCCTCTGCTTTGGGGGTGCTCATCTCAAATTTTGGGATTTCCCCTCAAGTTTTAGGTTCTCCCCCCAAATTTTGGGGGGTCCTCCCCCAATTTGGGGGGTCCCACGCTATTTTTCGGGGTCCCCACACTCTATTTTGTGTGTTCTATTCGTTATTTTGTCACCCGTTTTGAGCTGTGTTTCACCTTCTTCTCTGTTTTTGAGGCTTTCATCTCGAATTTTGGGGTTTCCTCTCAAATTTTGGGGGGTCCTCCCCCAATTTGGGGGTCCCACGGCACTTTTTGGGGTCCCCACGTCGCATTTTGTGTCTCCCATTCGTCATTTTCACACCCATTTTGAGCTGCGTTTCGCTTTTTCCTCTGATTTCGGGGCTTTTGTTTCGAATTTTGGGGTTTCCTCTCAAATTTTAGCTTCTCCCCCCAAATTTTGGGGTGGTCCCCCCCATTTTGGGGTCCCCATACCATATTTTGGGGTCCCCATGCCGTATTTTGGGGTCCCCATACCATATTTTGCATTTTTTACTCCTCATTCTCCTTTCCACTTTGAGTTTTTTTGCCATTTTTCTCCAAATTTCACTCTCCCCCCCCAGCTTTAATTTTCTCCACAGTTTTGGGGTCCCCTATCCTAATTTAGGGAACCCCCCACGTCAATTTTGGAATTTTTCCCCCCAAATTCCAGGGTTTCATCGCTCCATTTTTTGCTCCCCTCTCCCCATTTTTGTGTTTTGAGCTCAGTTTTATTTTTTCCCTTAATTTTGGGGTCCACCACCCCAATTTTGGGGTCCTTTCCCAAATTTTGGGGTCCCCCCTTCCATTTTCAGGCTCTCACCGCTCTGTTTTGCATTTCCCATTCCAAATTTTCCGTTTTATTTCGAGCTTTGTTTGACTTTCACCCCCAAATTTTACTCTCCACCCCAAATTTTGGGGTTCCCCCATTCTCTTTAAACCTCCCAGCCCCAAATTTTGGGCTCTCCCCCCAATTTTTGGGGTGTCCCTCCATTTTTTCCTTCCCATTTTGAGCTTTATTTCACTTTCCCTTTCCCAATTTTTCCTCGTCCTTAAATTTCAGTGTCTCCCCCCCCCAATTTTAGGTCCCCCCCACCCAAATTTTGGGGTCCCCCCCCTCATTTTTGGGGTTTTTTCTCCCTTTTTTCCTCACAGGGAGGAGACTGAGATCATCGAAGGGGAGGTGGTGGAGATCCAAATCGACCGCCCGGCCACCGGCACGGTGAGAAGGGACCCCAAAATCCCCTCGAGGACCCCAAAATCCCCTCAGGGACCCCCAAAATCCTCTTTGAACCTCCAAAATCCCCTCAGGGACCCCAAAATCCTCTCGTGGACTCCCAAAATCCTTTCAGGGACCTCCAAAATTCTCTCGGGGACCCCAAAATCCTCCTGGGGGACCCCAAAATCCCCTCAGGGACCCCAAAATCCTCTTTGGACCCCCAAAATCCTCTCGAGGACCCCCAAAGTCCTCTCAGGGACCCCAAAATCCTCTCGGGGACCCCCAAAATCTCTTCGGGGACCCCAAAATTCTCCTGGGGACCCCCAAAATCCTCTCGGGGATCCCAAAATTTTCTCGGGGACCCCCAAAATCCTCCTGGGGACCCCAAAATCCCCTCGTGGACTCCCAAAATCCTTTCAGGGACCTCCAAAATTCTCTCGGGGACCCCAAAATCCTCCTGGGGAACCCCAAAATCCCCTCAGGGACCCCCAAAATCCTCTCGAGGACCCCCAAAATCCCCTCGAGGACCCCCAAAATCCCCTCGGGGACCCCAAAATCCTCTCGTGGACTCCCAAAATCCTTTCAGGGACCTCCAAAATTCTCTCGGGGACCCCCAAAACCTCCTGGGGGACCCCCAAAATCCTCTTTGGACCCCCCAAAATCCTCTTTGGGCCCCCAAAATTCTCCTTGGGAGCCCCCAAAATCCTCTTGGGGACCCCAAAATCCTCCTGGGGACCCCCAAAATCCCCTCGAGGACCCCCAAAATCCCCTCGAGGACCCCCAAAATCCTCTTTGGACCCCCAAAATCCCCTCGGGGACCCCCAAAATCCTCTTGGGGACCTCCAAAATCTCTTCGGGGACCCCAAAATTCTCCTGGGGACCCCCAAAATCCTCTCGGGGATCCCAAAATTTTCTCAGGGACCCCCAAAATCCCCTCGAGGGACCCCCCAAAATCCTCTTTGGGCCCCCAAAATCCTTTTTGGGACCCCCAAAATCCCCTCGAGGACCCCCAAAATCTCTGTGGGACCCCCTAAAATTCTGTTTGGACCCCCAAATCCCCTCGGGGACCCCAAAATCCCCTCGAGGACCCCCCAAAACTTTCCTCCTCCTCGCAGGGGACGAAGGTGGGGAAGCTGACGCTGAAGACGACAGAGATGGAAACGATTTACGATTTGGGGGCGAAGATGATCGAGGCCCTGAGCAAGGAGAAGGTGCAGGCAGGGTGAGTGGGGGTCCCCCGAAATCGGGGGGACCCCAAAATTTGGGGGGAAACCCAGAAATTGGGGTGGGGGACCCCGAAATTTGGGGGGTGGGGGTGGGAATTGAGGATGAGTTGATGTATGGGGGAGGGGAAGAGATTTAGGAGGTGAGAAAAGGGAAGGTGCAGGTGGGGGGACCCCAAAATTGGGGTGGGGGACTCTGAAATTGGAGTGGGTGACCCCAAAATTGGGGTGGGGATCTCAAAATTGGGATGGGGACCTCGAAATTGGGGTGGAGGACCCCAAAATTGGGGTGGGATCCCCTAAATTTTGAGAGGAAACCCCAGGATTGTGGGGGGACGTGCAGGTGTGGGTTGAGGGGGCTTGGATGCAAAAAATGGGTAGGAGACCCCAAAATTGAGGGTGGAGGACCCAAAAATTGGGGTGGGGAATCTTAAAATTGGCATGGGGACCTCGAAATTGGGGTGGAGGACCCCAAAATTTGGGTGGGATCTCCTAAACTTCGGGGGAAATCTCAGGATTGTGGGGGGAGGTGATTGAGGAAATAAAGAAAAAGAAGGTGCAGGGGGAGTGAGGGAGCTTGGACCGAAAAAATGGGGAGGAGACCCCAAAATTGGGGGTTGGGGGACTGTGGAATTGGCGTGAGGACCCCAAAATTGGGATGGGGACCTCAAAATTGGGGTGGGGGAACCCAAAATTTGGGTGGGATCCCCTAAATTTTGGGGAAATCTCAGAATTGTGGGGGGAGGCGATTGAGGGGCTGAGAAAAAAAAGTGCAGGTGTGGGGTGAGAAAAGTGGGACCCAAAAATCGGTGAGGGACCCCAAAATTGGGGCTGGAGAACCCTGAAATTGGGGTGGAGGACCCCAAAATTGGGGTGGAAGACCCCAAAATTTTTGGAGAAACCCCAGGATTGTGGGGGGAGGTGATTGAGGGGCTGAAAAAAGAGAAGGTGCAGGTGTGGGGTGAGGGAAGTGGGACTGAAAAAATGGGCAGGAGACCCCAAAATTGAGGGTGGAGGACCCCAAAAATTGGGGTGGGGGATCTCAAAATTGGCATGGGGACCTCGAAATTGGGGTGGAGGACCCCAAAATTGGGGTGGAGGACCCCAAAATTTTTGGAGAAACCCCAGGATTGTGGGCGGAGGTGATTGAGGGGCTGAGAAAAAAAAAGGTGCAGGTGGAGTGAGAAAAGTGGGACCCAAAAAATGGGAAGGAGACCCCAAAAATTGGGGGTGTAAGACCCTGAAATTGAGGTGGGGGACCCCAAAATTTGGGAGGAACCCCCCCAAAAATGCTCTTTTTTTCCCCCCAGTGATGTCATCACCATCGACAAGGCCACAGGGAAGATCTCCAAGCTCGGGCGCTCCTTCACCCGAGCGCGCGACTACGACGCCATGGGGGCGCAGGTGAGGTTTTTGGGGGGCTCTGGGGGGTTCGGGGGAGGTTTTGGGGTGTCCCTGACCCCCCCAAATTCTTCTCCTCCAGACGAAATTCGTGCAGTGCCCCGACGGGGAGCTGCAGAAACGGCGCGAGGTCGTTCACACGGTGTCGCTGCACGAGATCGACGTCATCAATTCCCGCACCCAGGGTTTCCTGGCGCTCTTTTCGGGTACCCCTGAACCCCAAAACTGACCCCAAAACTGAGCACAAAACTCCTAAAATACCCCTGACCCACCCCAGGGCTTCCTGGCGCTCTTTTCGGGTACCCCTGAACCCCAAAACTGACCTAAAAACTCCTAAAATACTCCTGACCCATCACAGGGCTTCCTGGGGCTCTTTTTGGGTACCCCCAGACCCCAAAACTGACCCCAAAACTGACCCCAAAACTCCTAAAATACCCCTGGCCCACCCCAGGGCTTCCTGGCGCTCTTTTCGGGTACCCCTGAACCCCAAAACTGACCCCAAAACTCCTAAAGTACCCCTGACCTGCCCCAGGGCTTCCTGGCTCTCTTTTCGGGTACCCTCGGACCCCAAAAGTGACCCCAAAATTGACCGCAAAACCCCCAAACTGTCCCTGACTCATCCCAGGACTTCTTTGTGCTCTTTTCGGGTACCCCTGAACCCCAAAATTGACCCCAAAATCCCCAAATCATTCCTCACCCACCCCAGGGCTTCCTGGCGCTCTTTTCGGGTACTCCTGAACCCCGAAACTGCCCCCTGGGACCCCCAAATTGTTCCTCACGCACCTCAGGGCTGCTTTGTGCTCTTTTCGGGTACCCCGAGAACCCCAAAGTGACCCCAAAATTGACCCCAAAACACCTAAAGTACTCCTGACCCACCCCAGGGCTTCCTGGTGCTCTTTTCGGGTACTCTAGGACCCCAAAAGTGACCCCAAAACTGACCCTAAAGCCCCCAAATTGTTCCTGACCCACCCCAGGGCTTCCTGGCGCTCTTTTTGGGTACCGCCAAACCCCAAAAGTGACCCCAAAATAGACCACAAAACTCCTAAATTATTCGTCACCCACCCCAGGGCTTCTTGGCGCTCTTTTCGGGTACCCCTGAACCCCAAAATTGACCCCAAAACTGACTCCAGAACCCCCAAATGGTTCCTCACTCACCCCAGGGCTTCCTGGTGCTCTTTTCGGGTATCCCCAGACCCCAAAAGTGACCCCAAAACTGACTCCAAAACCCCCAAAACTGACCCCAAAACCCCAAACTGCCCCTGACCCACCCAAGGGCTTCTTGGCACTCTTTTTGGGTACTCCTGAACCCCAAAACTGACCCCAAAACCCCCAAACTGTCCTTGGCCCACCCCAGGGCTTCCTCGCTCTCTTTTTGGGTACCCCCAGACCCCAAAACTGCCCACAGACCACCCCTCACTCTATTTTTGGTTATTCTCGGATCCCAAAACCCCACCCGGGACCCCCAAAACTGCCCCTGGGACCCCCAAAACTACCCCTAACACCCCCAAAACTGCACTTGGGACCCCTCAAACCATCCCTGACCCCCCAAAATCCCTCCCCAGCCCCCCAAAACTGCGCCCGGGACCCCCAAAACTGCGCCTGAGACCCCCCAAACCCCTCCCCAGCCCCCCCAAAACCCCTCCCCAGCACCTCCAAACCACCCCTGACCCCCAAAACTGCCCCTGGGACCCCCAAACTGCACCTGGGACCCCCCAAACCCCTCCCCAGCCCCCCCAAACCTCCCTGGACCCCCAAAATTGCACCCAGGACCCCCAAAACTGCACCTAACCCCCCCAAATCCCTCCCCAGCCCCCCCAAACCACCTCTGACCCCCAAAACTGCACCCGGGACCCCCAAAACTGCACCTGGGACCCCCAAAACCCCTCCCCACCCCCCCCAAACCACCCTGGACCCCCAAAACTGCCCCTAACCCCCCCAAACCCCTCCCCACCCCCCCCCAAACCTCCCTGGACCCCCCAAAATTGCACCTGGGACCCCCCAAACCCCTCCCCAGCCCCCCCAAAGTGCCCCTGAGCCCCAAAACTACACCTGGGATCCCCAAAACTGCATCCAGGGCCCCCAAAACTGCCCCTAACCCCCCCTAAAAGCCCTCCCCAGCCCCGCCAAACTACCCCAGACCTCCAAAACCGCACCCGGAACCCCCAAAACCACACCTGGGACCCCCAAAACCACACCTGGGACCCCCAAAACTACCCCCAGCACCCCCAAAACTGTACCTAGAACCCCCAAAACTACCCCCAGGACCCCCAAAACTGCACCTAGAACCCCCAAAACTACCCCCAGCACCCCCAAAACTGCACCTAGAACCCCCAAAACTGCATCTGGGACCCCCCAAAGCCGCCCCTGACCACCAAAACTTCCCCTAACCCCCCCCAAACCCCTCCCCAAACCTCCCCGGCCCCCCTAAAATTGCACCCGAGACCCCCAAAACTGCACCTAGGACCCCCAAAACCCCTCCCCAGCCCCCCCAAACCTCCCTGGACCCCCAAAACTGCACCCAGGACCCCCCAAACTGCCCCTGGGACCCCCCAAACCACATCTGGGATCCCCAAAGCTGCACCCAGGACCCCCAAAGCGCCCCTGACCCCCCGAATCTCCCCGCAGGTGACACAGGTGAGATCAAGCCGGAGGTGCGCGAGCAGATCAACGCCAAAGTCGCCGAGTGGCGCGAGGAGGGCAAGGCCGAGGTCATCCCTGGGGTGAGTCCTGAGCCCCAAACCCACCGGGGACCCCCGAAATGTCCTCAGGGACCCCAAAAACCTCCTGGGGACCCCAAAATTTACCTTGGGACCCCCAAAATCCTTCTCTTAGACCCCCAAATTCACCCTGGAACCAACCAAAACCTTCTAGGGACCCACAAAATGTCCTCAGGGACCGCCAAATTCACGCTGGGACCCCCAAAATTCACGCTGGGACCCCCAAATTCACACTGGGACCCCGAGAAACCCCTCAGGGACCACCCAGAACCCCCCTGGAGACCCCCAAAACCATCTCAGGGACCCTGAAAACCTCCTGGGGACCCCCAAAACTCCCCATGAGACCCCCAAATTCACACTGGGACCCCCAAAATCCCTTCAGGGACTCCCCAGAACCCCCTGGGGACCCCCAAAACCCCTTGGAGACCCCCAAAACCACCACAAGAACCCCCCAGGACCCCAAAAACCCTCTCAGAGATCACCCAGAGCCCCCAAAACCCCCGGGAAACCCCAAAACCACCTCGGGGATCACCCAGAGCCCGCCCCAAACTCCTTGGGGACCCCCAAAACCATCACAAGAGCCCCCCCAGGACCCCAAAAACCCTCTCAGAGGTCCCCCAGAGCCCCCCAGGACGCCAAAAACCCTCAAAGGGATCACCCAGAGCCCCCTGGCACCCTAAAATCTCCTCTCAGGGATCACCCAGAGCCCCCCAAAACCCCCTGGGAACCCCCAAAACCACCACAAGAGCCCCCCAGGACCCTAAAATACGTCTCAGGGATCACCCAGAGCCCCCCAAACCTCCTGGGGACCCCCAAATCCACCTTGGGGGTCATCCAGAGCCCCCCAAAACACCCTGGGGACCCCCAAAACCACCTCGGGGGTCACCCAGAGCCCCCCAGGACCCCAAATCCACCTCGGGGGTCACCCAGAGCCCCCCCAAAACCCCCCCAGGTGCTGTTCATCGATGAGGTTCACATGTTGGACATCGAGAGTTTCTCGTTCCTCAACCGCGCCCTGGAGAGCGACATGGCGCCCGTGCTGATCATGGCCACGAACCGCGGCATCACCAGGTACCGGGGCACCCCCAAATCCCACCGGGGCACCCCCAAATCCCACCGGGCCACCCCCAAATCCCACCTGGGCACCCCCAAATCCCACCTGAACCCCACCTGTGCCGCAGGATCCGAGGCACCGCCCACCGCAGCCCCCACGGGCTCCCCTTGGACCTCCTGGATCGGCTGCTGATCATCGCCACGGCCCCGTACGGGGACAAGGAGACACGGCAGATCCTCAAAATCCGGTGGGACACCCCGAAAATACACCTGGGCACCCCAAAAATACACCTGGGCACCCCAAAATTCTCCCTGGCATACGCCAAACCACACCCTGACACACCTGGGTACCCCAAAAACCATCGCTGCAGCCCCGTAGGGGGACAAGGAGACACGACAGAGCCTCAAAATCCAGTGGGACACCCCAGAAATACACCTGGGCACCCCAAAATTCTCCTTGACATACCTGGGCACCCCAAAAACCCTCCCTGACACACCTGTGCACCCCAAAAATTATCACCATACTTCTATATGGGGACAAGGAGATCAAACAGATCCTCAAAATCCAGTGGGACACCCCAAAAACCCTCCCTGACACACCTGAGCACCCCAAAAACCTTCCCTGACACACCTGTGCACCCCAAAAAACATCGCTGTAGCTCCACATGGGGACAAGGAGATCAAACAGATCCTCAAAATCCAGTGGGACACCCCAAAAACCCTCCCTGACACACGTGGGCACCGCAAAAACCTTCCCTGACACACCTGGGTACCCCAAAAACCTTCCCTGACACACCTGGGCACCCCAAAAACCCTCCCTGACACACCTGGGCACCCCAAAAACCCTCCCTGACACACCTGGGCACCCCAAAATCCATCACCACAGCCCTGTGTGGGGAGAAGGAGACCCGGCAGATCCTCAAAGTACTGTGGGGATCCCCGAAAACCATCTCTGACACCCCAAAACTCCCCTGGGCCACCTCTAATCCCCTCAGGGTGCCCCCAACCTCTTAAGGCACCCACCTGGGTGCCCCCAGACCTTTTTAGGGGATCCCACTCCCCCTTTTTAAGGAACCCCTCACCCATTTCGGGGTGGCCCTGACCTGTTTTGGGGTGCAGGTGCGAGGAGGAGGATGTGGAGATGACGGAGGACGCGTACGCGGTGCTCACCCGAATCGGGCTGGAGACATCGCTTCGTTACGCCATGCAGCTCATCACTGCCGCCAGCCTGGTGGCCAGGAAACGCAAGGTGGGCACCCCAAAACCCAAAATTGGGGACCCCAAAATTGACTTTGGGAAGCACAACTCCTTGCAGGCTTGGTGCAAGGTGGGGAGGAACACCTGAAAATGTGGGGAGGGGGAACACGGAATTGTGAGGCAGAAGGTGGGGGAAACGTGAGGGGAAAATGGTGGGAAATATGAGGGGAAAGTGGTGGGAAGCATAAGGGAAAAAAGGTGGGAAATGTGAGGAGAAAAGTATGGGAAACATTAATAAAAAGGGGGGGGGGAATCTGAGAAAAAAGAGCAGGAAATTTGAGAGGTTAAGAGGGTATGCAATTGAAAATGACAGGAAATGTGAGGGGAGAAAGAGTGGGAAACGTGAGGAGAGAAAAGAGCGGGAAATGTGAGGGGGGAAATGGTGGTGAACGTGAGGGGGGAAACGGCGGGGAATGTGAGGGGGAGAAAAGGGTGGAAAACGTGAGGGGAGAAAATGGCGGAGAATGTGAGGGGAGAAAAGGAAGGGAAACATGAGGGCGGAAAATGGGGAACGTGAGGGGGTAAAAAGCAGGAAATGTGAGGGGGGAAAAGTGGGAAACGTGAGGGGAGAAAAGGGTAGCAAATATGAAAGGGGAAAAAAGTGGGAAACGTGAGGGGGAAAAGGGCAGGAAACGTGAGGGGAGGAAAAAAGACCGGAAAATGTGAGGGGGGAGAAAAGAGAAGAAACGTGAGGGGAGAAAATGGTGGAGAACGTGAGGGAAGAAAAAGAGCGGGAAATGTGAGGGGGAAAAAGCGGGAAATGTGAGGGGGCAAATGGTGGGGAATGTGAGGGGAGAAAAGGGCAGGAAACGTGAGGGGAGAAATAGCAGGAAATGTGAGGGGGAAAAAAGGGTGGGAAACGTGAGGGGAGAAAATGGCGGAGAATGTGAGGGGAGAAAAGGGCAGGAAATGTGAGGGGAAAAAGCGGAAAATGCGAGGGGAGAAAGGGCAGGAAACGTGAGGGGGAAAAGGACAGGAAACACGAGGGGAGAAAATGGCAGAGAACGTGAGGAGGAGAAAAAGGTGGCAAACATGAGGGGGAAAAAGGGTGGGAAACATGAGGGAGGAAAATGGTGAGGAATGTGAGGAGAAAAAGCGGGAAACGTGAGAAGGGAAAAAGGGTGGGGAATGCAAGGGGGGAAAGGGCAGGAAACATGAGGGGAGAAAAGGGTGGGAATCGTGAGGGGAAAATGGCGGGGAACTTGAGGGGAGAAAAAGGGTGGGAAATGTGAAGGGAAAAAGAGTGGGAAACGTGAGGGGAGAAAAACAGCGGAAACGTGAGGGGAAAATGGCGAGAAACGGGATAAGAAGAGTGGGAAACGTGAGGGGGGAAAAGAGCAGGAAACGTGAGGGGGAGAAAATGGTGGGGAATGTGAGGGGAGAAAAAGGGTGGGAATTGTGAGGGGAAAAAGAGCGGAAAATGTGAAGGGGAGAAAATGGCGGGCAATGTGAGGGGAAGAAAAGGGTGGCAAACCTGAGGGGGGGAAATGGCAGGAAATATGAGGGGGAAAAGGGCAGGAAATAGGAAAACGGTGAGAAATCTGAGGTGAAATATTTTGGGCAATCCAATCCTGACGTTTGCGCTCGCCCAGGGCGCGGAGGTCGGGGTGGAGGACATCAAACGCGTGTATTCGCTGTTCCTGGACGAGTCGCGCTCCACTCAGTACATGAGGGAGTACCAGGAGGCCTTTCTGTTCAACGAGCTCCGTGAGTAGCTGGGGACATCGGGGGGACATCGGGGGGGACACCTCGGGGTGTCCAAAACAGGGTGGGTGACACTGGGGACATGGCGGGGGGGACACGGGGCAAAATGGAGGAGGAGCAGAGCGGTAAAAATGGGGCAAAATTGGGATAAATAGTCAAAAATTGGGGGATGTAGGGTGGAAATAAATGAAGCAAAAATAAGAGAACTGGGCAAAATACTGGGAAAAAGTGGTAAAAATTGGTTGAATTTGAAAAAACAGGACAAAAGAGGCAAAAATGGAAGTAGTAGAGGGAAATGTGCCAAATGGGGCAAAATGTGAGAAATTAGGTAAACACAGGCAAAGTTGAGTAAGAATGGGTCAAAAATCGGGGAGAATGAAGTGCAAAAAGAAGAAATGTGGGAGAAAAGGGAGAAAGCTGGGCAAAAATACGGGGAGGAAATGGCCAAAAATTGGTTAAAAAAGGGGGAAAAAATGGGGTCAAAGGTGGGGACAGAGGGGTGAAAGTGGGAGAAATTAGGTAAAAACTGGGGAAATCAGGTAAAAAGTGTGAAAATTAAGTAAAAATGAAGGAATTGTGGCAAAAATAAATGGAAATAGGATGGAAATTGGGTGAAAATGGGAGAAAATAGGTAAAAATTTTAAAAAGGGGGAAAAAGGGGTAAACTGGGGGGAACTTGGGGATATTGGGGGGTCCCTGACCCAGCCCTTCCCTTCTCTCCACAGAGGGTGAATCCATGGAAACGCCGTGACCCCCCCACCGCCCTTCCCCCACCCACCTTCCCCTCACTTTGTACAATAAACCCGATTTGGAGCCAAATTTTCCCAAAAATTGGGAGAGGGGCAGTGCCTTTATTGGGGGATCAAAGGAGGGGTTCATCCGTCGCTGAACTGGAAGAAGAGGCGCCGGCGTTGGGGGTCTGGGGGGTCCCCGAAATGGGGCACAAAGGGGATCTGGAGGATTTGGGAGAAGCCTTCGGAGAGCTCGGGGGCCACAAAGTGTTTCCTGAAAGAGAAAAAATGGGGAAAAATCACCCAGAATTGGGTAAGGTGGGGGGGAAAAACAGCTCCAAATGGGGGAAAACCCAACAAACAAAAATGGGGCAAAAACACCCAAGATGGGAGAAGGGAGGGGAAGAGGGGGAAAAAGGAAAAGCCCACCCAAAATGGGGAGGAGACTAGAACAGGGAAGAAACCCAACCAAAATTGGGAAAAGGAGGCAAAATTAGGGAAAATGGAACCAAAAAAAAAAAAGTAATGGGATTAAATAATGGAAAAGAGAACAAAAAAATCCAAACCAGCCCCAAATTCCCCCCGGACCCCTCCCTAAGGAGGGTTTAGAGCCTCCCAGACACCTCAGATTCCCCAAAATCCCCCCAGGGCCCCCCCAGCCCCATCCAAATCCCTCCAGACCCCCAAAACCCTCCCAGTGTCCCCCCAGCTCCCCCTCACCTGTAGCCGAACAGAACAGCATCAGTGACAGGAACGTGACCACTCTGCGTCATATCCCGGAACTTTTTGGGGTGAAAACCAAAAAAAAAAGGTTCAGGGGGTGCTGAGGGTTCACTCTCAACCCCTTGGGAGGGGGTTCAGGACCCCTCAAACCCATCAGGACCCCCTCAGGACCCCTCCTCACCCTGCAGTTGTGCCGCGCCTGCTCCAGACTCGCCGTGAACTGGAGGCACCGACAGGGCACCGCAGCCTCCCGGGCACAGGACACGAACCTGGGGGACAACAGGGGGGTCAGGGGGTCCCCAAAACCAGGGAGGGAGAGCTCAAAACCCCGGGAGAGGAGTCCCAAGGGCTGGGGGGAGCAGTTCCCAGTGCCCTCCCAGTACACTCCCAGTTCCCAGACTGGCCTTTGCCGCGACTCGGGGTCAGGGTTGGTGTTGTCCACGACCACGGGGCGGCCCCGAGCCAGGGCGGCCGAGCAGGCGGAGACACAGCGCTGCCATGAGCCCAGCGTGTCCTGTGGGTCACCAGGGGGTGGCACAGGGGTCACCCTGGGCCAGCATGGCCGAACAGGGGGAGACACAGTGTGGCCGTGAGCCCAAAGTGTTCCGGTGGTCACCAGGGGTCATAGGGGTCACCCAAGGGTCAGGAACTCACCCTGTTGACATATTCGTATCCTTCTGGGATCAGGTGCCGCTTCACGAAGGTGGATTTGCCGGCTGGAGGGGAAAAATTTCCTTTTTGTCTCTTGATGCTTCTCAGCCTTTTCCCCCTCATGTTTCCCATCTCTTTTCTCCCTCACATTTCCCACCTCTTTTCTTCCTCATGTTTCCCACCCCTTTTCCCCATTTCCTGCCCTTTTTCCCCTCACGTTTTCTGCCCCTTTTCCCCTCATGTTTTCTGCCCTTTTTCCCCTCACATTTTCTGCCCTTTTTCCCCCTCACGTTTCTCACTCTTTTTCCCCTCACAGTTCCTCCCCTTTTTCCCCTCATGTTTCCCATCCTTTTCTCCCCTCACGTTTCCCACCCCTTTTCCCCATTTCCTGCTGTTTTCCCCCCTCACATTTCCTGCCCTTTTTCCCCTCACGTTTCCCACCCTTTTTCCCCTCACGTTTCTCACTTTTTCCCCACAGTTCCTGCCCTTTTCTCCCCTCACGTTTCCTGCCTTTTCCCCCCTCACGTTTCCTGCCTTTTCCCCTCACGTTTCCTGCCTTTTCCCCTCACGTTTCCTGCCTTTTCCCCTCACGTTTCCCGCCCTTTTCCCCTCACAGTTCCTGCCCTTTTCTCCCCTCACATTTCCCGCCCTTTTCCCCCTCACGCTCCCCGCCATTTTCTCCCTCACATTTCCCACCCTTTTTTCCCCCCTCACGCTCCCCGCCATTTTCTCCCTCACATTTCCCACCCTTTTTTCCCCCCTCACATTTCTCACCCTTTTTTCTCCCTCACATTTCCTGCCCTTTCCGCCTCATGTTTCCCGCCCTTTTCCCCCTCATGTTTCTCACTTTTTCTCCCCTCACATTTCCCGCCCTTTTCTCCCCTCACGTTTCCTGCCATTTTCCCCCTCACGTTTCCCACCTTTTTTCCCCTCCACGTTTCTCTTCATTTCTCTCCCTTTTCTCTCTCCCTTTCCCCCATTAAGGATCAGAAGTTAGAGTTGGCTCAGCGGTCACTCACCCCCAGGGAAGCCAACGGTCAGCAGCACCTCAGGTTTGTCCGACACCAATTCAGCCTTGGACGGTTCCGGGGGGGCTTTGGGGTCCAGGTGGCGCTGGGGACAAAGGTCAAAGGTCAGGATTGGGGACAGGCTCGGGGGCTGCTCTTGGGGTCAGTGGTTATTTGTGGGGTCAGTGGTCATTTGTGGGGTCAGTGGTCACTCACGGGGTCGAAGGCCGGGAGGTCAAAGGGCGCCGGGGCCCAGCCCAGGAACTTTTCCTCAGGAGTCAGGAACCGCAGCCCCGCGTTGAGAGCGAACTGGGAACACTGGAGTCAACTGGGGGCACTGGGGGGAAATGGGAGGGACTGGGGGGGTGAACTGGGGGCACTGGGAGGACACTGGGGGGTGAACGGGGGGCACTGGGGTCAGCTGGGGGCACTGGGGGGGAAATGGGAGGGACTGGGGGGGGTGAACTGGGGGCACTGGGAGGACACTGGGGGGTGAACAGGGGGCACTGGGGTCAGCTGGGGGCACTGGGGGGAAATGGGAGGGACTGGGGGGGTGAACTGGGGGCACTGGGAGCACTGGGGGGTGAACAGGGGGCACTGGGGTCAGCTGGGGGCACTGGGGGGAAATGGGAGGGACTGGCGGGGTGAACTGGGGACACTGGGGGGGTGAACTGGAGGCACTAGGAGGATACTGGAAACACTGTGGGGGTGAACTGGGGGCACTGGGGTCAGCTGGGAACACTGAGGGGGTGAACTGGGGGCACTGGGGGGGGGCACAGGGTGGAGCCCCAGGCATTTGGGGGTGTGGGGAGGATCCCCAGGGATTTTGGAGGGTCCCAGGGGTTTTGGGGGGTCCCCAGGGGGGGTTTTGGGGTCCCACCAATCGGTCGCTGCAGGAGAAATCCTTTTTCTTCCGCCCCGGGGCCCAGTTCAGGGGGCGTCCGGCAGCATCTGGGGGGCAGCGAGCAGTGAGTGGGGGGCTGGGACCCCCCCCCGGGACCCCAAAACCACCCCCAGACCCCAACCCCCCCCCCCCAGGACCCCCTCTAGACCCCCCAAAACACCCCCAGAACCCCCTCTGGACCCCCCAAAACACCCCCAGGACCCCCTCTGGACCCCCCAAAACACCCCTGACCCACCCGCAGGGCCTCCCCTGAACCCCCAAACACCCCCAGGACCCCCCCAATGTCCCCCCAAAACACCTCCAGCACCGCCAGGGCCTCCCCTGAACCCTAAACACCCCCAGGACCCCCTCTGGACCCCCAAAACACCCCCAACCCACCCCCAGGGCCTCCTCTGAACCCCCAAACACCTCCAGGACCCCCTCTGGACCCCCCAAAACACCCCCAACCCACCCTCAGGGCCTCCCCTGAACCCCCAAAACACCCCCAGGACCCCCCCAATGTCCCCCCACACTCCAGGACCCCCAAAATTTCCCCAAAATTCCCCACGGGACCTCTGTGCTCACCCCCCACGTAGAGACTGTCAGGCACCGACACCGTCACGTCCCCGTTGGCCTGCGGGACCCAAACCAGTGACCCCAGTTCACACCAGTTCACACCAGTGACCCCAGTTCAGTTCACACAGTGACCCCAGTTCACACCAGTGACCCCTCTGACGTCCCCCAGTACCCTTCCAGTGCCCCCCAGTGTCCCCACCAGTTCCCAGTCCCTCCCAATCCCCTCCCAGTTCCCTCCCAGTCTCCCCCAGTCCCTCTCAATCCCCTCCCAGTCCTTCTCAGTTCCCTCCCAGTCCCTCCCAATCCCCTCCCAGTCCTTCTCAGTTCTCTCCCAGTCCCTCCCAATACCCTCCCAGTCCCTTGAAATCTGTCCCAGTCTCCCCCAGTGCCCTCCCCCAGTTCCCAGTCCCTCCCAATCCCCTCCCAGTTCCCTCCCAGTCCCTCCAAATCCCTCCCAGTCTCCCCCAGTGCCCTCCCCCAGTTCCCAATCCCCTCCCAGTCCCTCCCAGTCCCCCCAGTTCCACCTTCTCGCAGAGGTGGTCCCACATTCCCAGCACAGGTTTCCTGTAGATCCCAGGCCCTGTCGCCACCAGCACCTGAATTGGGGGGGGTCAGACACCTCGAGAGGACCCCTGGGGGGGGGGATCCCCGAATTTGGGGGGTCCCAGAGGGGTTTTGGGGGGTCCCGGAGGGGTTTTGGGGTCCCCCAGACCTGCAGGGCCACCCCGAGGTGCTGCACGATCGCCTCCACCTTGGCCTGGAACAGCTCCGGGCGCAGGCGGCCCCGCGAGATCCCCATTTGGTTGGTGAACACCACCAGCTGGGGAGGAGCAAAAAATGGGGTTTGGGGGGGTCCTGGGGGTCTTGGGGGGTCTCTGAGGGGTTTGGGGGGGTCCCTGAGGGGTTTGGGGGGGTCCTGAAGGGGTTGTGGGGGAATTTTGGGGGCTCTAAGGGCAAATCTGAGGTGGAGTTGCCCCTGGGAGATTCTCACTCGGTGAACAGAATGAAGGGGAGGGGGAGAAGAAGAGAATTTGGGGGGATCACTGGGGGTCTTGGGGGGTCTCTGAGGGGTTTGGAGGGGTCTCGAAGGGGTTGTGGGGGAATTTTGGAGGGGGTCTAAGGGCAAATCTGGGATGGAGTTGCCCCTGGGAGATTCTCACTCGGTGAACAGAATGAAGGGGTGGGGGAGAAGAAGAGAATTTGGGGGGATCACTGGGGGTCTTGGGGGGTCTCTGAGGGGTTTGAGGGGGTCCCTGAGGGGTTTGGGGGGGTCCTGAAGAGGTTGTGGGGGAATTTTGGGGGGTCTAAGGGCGAGTCTGGGGTGCAGTTGCCTCTGGGAGATTCTCACTCGCTGAACACTGTGAAGGGGAGGAGGAGAAAAAGAGAATTTGGGGGGATCAGGGGGGGTCTTGAGGGGTCCCTGAGGGGTTTGGGGGGATCACTGGGGGTCTTGGGGTGTCCCTGAGGGGTTTTGGGGGGTCCTTGAGGGGGTCTTGAAGGGGTTGTGGGGCAATTTTGGGAGGTCTAAGGGCAAATCTGGGGTGGAGTTACCCCTGGGAGATGCCCCATGAAGGGGTGGGGGAGAAAAAGAGAATTTGGGGGGAACAGTGGGGGTCTTGGGGGGTCCTTGAGGGGTTTGGGGGTGACACTGGGGGGTCTTGGGGGGTCTCTGAGGGGTTTGGGGGGGTCCTGAAGAGGTTGTGGGGGAATTTTGGGGGTCTAAGGGCAAATCTGGGGTGGAGTTGCCCCTGGGAGCTCCCCCATGAAAGGGTGGGGGAGAAAAAGAGAATTTGGGGGGAACAGTGGGGGGTCTTGGGGTGTCCCTGAGGGGTTTGGGGGGGCTTGGTGGGGTCTTGGGAGAATTTTTGGGGGGTTTGGGTGGGGCTGCAGGCGTTCAGTGAGGTTTGGGAGAGGTCTGGGGAGGATTTTGGGGTGTCTGGGAGGGTTTGGGGAGACATTTGGGGGTTCAGGTGGGGTCTCCAGAGAGGTTTGGGGGGGACCCCCAGAGATTGTGGGGCGCTTGGAGGGTACTGAGAAACCTGGGGGGGAGAAAATGGAATTTGGGGGGACCTTGAGGGGTTTGGGGGGAGACCTGAAGAGTCTGGGGGGGCTTGAAGTGAGCTGGGGGGGATCTTGGGGGGGTCCCAGGGTGGGATTTTGGGGAGGGGTCTCACTTTATATCCCTCATTCTGCAGCTGCTTCAGCTTCTTGGGGATCTCAGGATACAAAATTCTGAAGAGGAAAAACAGCAAAAAGTGAGGGGGGACCCCAAAAATGGCCCCCGGGCCCCCCCAAACCCACCAGGACCCCCCAAAAGCGCCCCCTCCTCACCTCCAGTCCTCGGGGCTGGTGGGGAACACTTTCCCCGAGCGGGTGGTGATGAGGGTCCCGTCCAGGTCGAAGCCAGCGATCTTTGGGGGTCCCCAAAAAAAAAAAACCGAGGGGTCAGGGACAGTGGGGACCCCCAAATCCCACCCTAGACCCCCTCAATTCCCCCCCAGGGGAACTGGGGGGGGGTTCACCCACTTGAAGGGTTTTTTAGGGGTCTTTGGGGGCCAGTTTGGGGGGAAAGAGGTTCTGAGGTGGAATTTGGGGGGCTCTGAGTGGGCTGAGGGGTCTTGGGGTGGGATTTGGGGGTCCTAGAGGGGGTTGGGGTGGGGTTTGAGGGGTCTTGGGGTGGGATTTGAGGGGGACTGGGGAGGGATTTGGGGGGTCTAGGGTGGGATTTGGGGGGTCTGAGTGGGCTGAGGGGTCTGGGGTGGGGTTTGGGGGTCCTAGAGGGGGTCTGGGGTGGGATTTGGGGGTCCTAGAGGGGGTTGGGGTGGGGTTTGAGGGGTCTGGGGTGGGATTTGGGGGTTCTAGAGGGGGTTGTGGTGGGGTTTGAGGGGGTCTGGGGTGGGATTTGAGGGGGTCTAGGGTGGGATTTGGGGGGGTCTGAGTGGGCTGAGGGGTCTGGGGTGGGATTTGGGGGTCCTAGAGGGGGTCGGGGTGGGGTTTGGGGGTCCTAGAGGGGGTTGGGGTGGGGTTTGAGGGGTCTGGGGTGGGATTTGGGGGTCCTAGAGGGGTCTGGGGTGGGATTTGGGGGTCCTAGAGGGGTCTGGGGTGGGATTTGGGGGTCCTAGAGGGGGTTGGGGTGGGGTTTGAAGGGTCTGGGGTGGGATTTGGGAAGATCTGGGAAGAAAAGGGGGGCTGGGGGGGGGGTTCAGGGAGCCTGAGAGACCCCCAGGGTTGGGTTTGGAGATCTCGGGGCAATCTCTGAAATGGGGAGGGGGCACAAGACCCCCAAATCCTCCCCCCAACCCCCCCGTACCTTCGTGCTGTGCCGGACCCCCGCGGGGGTGAAGATGAGGAGGGCTCCGAATTTCTTCCACCCCCCCTGGGTGGGGCTGGGGGGGGCTCTGCGGGCCGGGGGGGGCTCCTCGGGGGGGCTGGGGGGGCGTTTTTTTGGGGTGGGGGGACCCCTCGAAGTGCAGGACCAGGGGGTATTTCCCGTTCACCAGCAGGAGGGTCTGCCCGGGGGTGAGGGTCCCGCAGCCCCCCCGGCCCAGCGCGGACCCCCCGACCGAGCTGGGGTTCACCCCGTGCTGGGGGGGGCGGGGAAAGAGTTATAACCCCAAAATAACCCCCAGGACCCCCCAAAATAATCCCCAGGCCCCCCCAAATTCCATCAGGACACCCCAAAATAACCCCTAGGACCCCCAAAATAACCCCCAGGCCCCCCCAAAATAACCCCCAGGACCCCCCAGATTCCATCAGGACACCCCAAATTCCATCAGGACCCCCCAAAATAACCCCCAGGACCCCTCAAAATAACCCCCAGGACCCCCAAAATAACCCCTAGGACCCCCAAAATAACCCCCAGGCCCCCCCAAAATAACCCCCAGGACCCCCCAAAATAACCCCTAGGACCCCCAAAATAACCCCCAGGCCCCCCCCAAATAACCCCCAGGACCCCCCAGATTCCATCAGGACCCCCCAGATTCCATCAGGACCCCCCAAAATAACCCCAGGACCCCCCAAAATAACCCCCAGGACCCCCAAAATAACCCCTAGGACCCCCAAAATAACCCCCAGGCCCCCCCAAAATAACCCCCAGGACCCCCCAGATTCCATCAGGACACCCCAAATTCCATCAGGACCCCCCAAAATAACCCCCAGGACCCCCCAAATCCCATCAGGACCCCCCAAAATAACCCCCAGGACCCCCCAAAATAACCCCCAGGACCCCCCAAATTCCATCAGGACACCCCAAAATAACCCCCAGGACCCCCCAAATCCCATCAGGACCCCCCAGATTCCATCAGGACACCCCAAATTCCATCAGGATCCCCCAAATTCCATCAAGGTCCCCCAAATTCCATCAGGACCCCCCAAAATAACCCCCAGGACCCCCCAAATTCCATCAGGATCCCCCAGATCCCATCAGGACCCCCCAGATACCATCAGGACACCCCAAATTCCATCAGGACCCCCCAAAATAACCCCCAGGACCCCCCAAATCCCATCAGGAACCCCCAAAATTGGGGTTCACTCCATGCTGGGGGGGCCAAAATGATCCCCAAATTGTTCTGAGACCCCCACCCCGTGTGCCCCACACCCCCCAAAGACCCCCAGAGCTCCCCAACCCCCCAGAGACCCCCAAATCACCCCCAGGGCCCCCCCAGACCCCTCCAGGTTCCCCCCAAAACCCTCTCGGGGTTCCCCTCAAATTCCCCCAGGACCCCTTTAACCACCCCAAAACTCCCCCAAATTCGCCCCTAACCCTCCCAGACCCTTCTGGGACCCCCAGAACTCCCCCTGGACCCCCCAAAACCCCCCCAGGACCCCCAAAACCCCCCCGGGACCCCCAAAGCCCCCCCACCTGGGTGACCTGGGCGGTGCCCTCAGCATAATTGGCCACGATCTCCACTGGGGGGGAGGAATTGGGGTCAGATTTGGGGTCTAAAAGACCCCGCCCCAAAAAAATCGGGGAGGGGGGGAACCCCCAAAGGGGTCCCCAGGGTCGGGGGGGGGGGAATTGGGGGAGATTTGAGGGGGATCTTGGGGGGGATTTGGGGGATCCTGAGCGGGATTTGGGTGGTCTGGGGGGTTCTGGGGCAGAATTTGGGGGTCCTGGGATGAACAGGGGGTGGGGGGCTGAGGGGAATTTGGGTGTTCGGGGGTGGGTTTGAGGGGAATTTGGGGGTCCCGGGAAGCCCCCGTGGTTGGGTCTGGGGGTCCCGGTGCCCGTGGGCTGATCCCGGGGTGGGGGCACGGACGGACAGACGACTTTGGGGGGTCCTGGAGGCTCCGGAGGAGTGTCCCGGGATAACGGAGGGGCTCCCGGTGCCCCAAAACTGAGGACACGGTGGGGTTCTGAGGGGGTCCCGGTAGGTCTGGGCTGATCTCGGTGTCCCGGGATAACGGGGGGGGGGTTGTTCCCGGTGGTCCCCACACCCACCCTGCTGCCGGGAGCACTTGCGGTCGGTGACGCCGGTGAGCGGCCCCCGGCCCAGCACCACGGGCTGCCCGTCGGGAAGCGGCACCGGCCCGGCCAGGCCCCGCAGCTCGGCCCGCATCGCAACGGGACCGGGAGCAGGACCCGGACGGGGCAAGGAACGGGACCGGAATGGGAACGGGACCGGCACGGGAACGGGACCGGCACCTTCGGCCGCTATTCCAACTTCCGGTCCCGCCACCGGTGCCGGTTCCGGTTCCTCCCGCCCCCCCTCGCTCCCTTACGTCATTTCCGCCTCACAGCCCCACCCCCCGGCGATCTGTTCCCGCCTTTTTTGTCCTTGAACTCGTCGCTCCTAGATCTAAAGCCACGCCCACTCCGCATAGCCACGCCTTTGACGTATAAACCACGCCCCCTGTGCTTTAGTCCTTGGGGCGCCTGCAAGGTGACTTCCGGTCTCGCTACGCCGCCGCTTCCGGTGCGTTGCGCGCTACAGCGCCCCCTTGCGGTGGAGGACGGAGTCGGTCCTCTCAAAGTGGGTGGGGGAACTGGGAGGAACTGGGCAGGACTGGGAGAGACTGAGGGTTCACTGGGAGGGACTGTGGTGAACTGGGAGAGACTGGGAAGGACTGAGAGCGACTAGGGGGGCACTGGGAAGGAGTGGAAGCGACTGGGAGACGGACAGAAGAGACTGCAGGGGGGACTGGGGAAGGGCTCGGGGGGGCACTGGGAGGCACTGGGGAGGACTGGTGGCTCCTGGGGGCACTGGGAGGGACTGGTTTGGACTGGGAGGGGGCACTCGGGGGTCACCCCTCCCCCCCGGCTGCCCCCACCCCTCCCGGGATCCCAAACTATGAACCTGCTGACTCAGCAGTGCCACAGCACGAGGGTCCTGGGACCCCCCTGGGACCTCCCCGGGACCCCCTGACCCCCCTGTCCCCCCCCCGTGACCCCCAGACCCTCTGTCGTCACGCCAGGACCCCCCCACGATCCCCGCTGTGCCACCAAGTGTCACCTTTATTGTCCTGTGAGGGTGGGGTTGCCTCGTGTCCCCCCCAAAATCGCACTCGTGCAACACACGAGGCCCCGGGGGAGTCCCGGGGGGGCTTTGGTGTGAGCAGGTGACACAGCCAGGATGAGGGGGGTCAGTGTGTCCTCGATGTGTCCTCGATGTGTCCTCGATGTCCTCAATGTCCCCATGCCCCCTTGGGAGCTCTTGTGCCCCCCAGTTTGTCCTGGTGCACTCCCAGTTTGTCCTGGTGCCCCCCCCCCCAGTTCATCCTGGTGCGCCCCAGTTCATCCTGGTTCACCTCCAGTTCATCCTGGTGCACCCCCAGTTCATCCTCATTCATTCCAGTCCATTCTGGTGCACTCCCAGTCCATTCTGGTGCACCCCCAGTTGTTCCAGTTCATTCTTGTTCACCCCCGGTTCATCCTGGTGCACTCCCAGTTCACCTCAGTGCACCCCCAGTTCATCCTGGTGCATCCCCAGTTCTTTCCAGGGGCCCCCAGTTCATCCTCATTCATTCCAGTTCATCCCAGGGCATCCCCAGTTCATCCTGGTGCACCCCCAGTTCATCCTGGTGCACTCCCAGTTTATGCTCATTCATTCCAGTCCATCCTGGTGCACTCCCAGTCCATCCCAGTGCCCCTCAGTTCATCCTGGTTCACCCCAGTTCATCCTCATTCATTCCAGTTCGTCCTGGTGCACTCCCAGTCCATTCTGGTGCACCCCCAGTTGTTCCAGTTCATTCTGGTGCACTCCCAGTCCATTCCAGTGCACCCCAGTCCATCCCAGTGCCTCCCAGTTCATCCTCCTCCATTCCAGTCCATCCTGGTGCACTCCCAGTCCATCCCAGTGCCTCCCAGTCCATGCCGGTGCTCTCACAGTTCATAGTGGTGCACTCCCAGACCATCCTGGTGCACTCCCAGTCCATCTCAGTGCACTCCAGTCCACCCCAGTGCACTCCCAGTCCATCTCGGTGCACTCCCAGTTTGTTCTGGTGCACCCCAGTTCATCCTCCTCCATTCCAGTCCATCCCAGTGCACTCCCAGTCCATCCCAGTGCACTCCAGTCCATCCTAGTGCACTCCCAGTTCATCCTGGTGTTCTCGCAGTTCATAGTGGTTCACTTCCAGTCCATCCCAGTGCACTCCCAGTCCATCCTGGTGCACTCCAGTCCATCCCAGTGCACTCCAGTCCATCCTCTTCCATTCCAGCCCATCCCAGTGCACTCCCAGTCCATCCCAGTGCACTCCCAGTCCATCCTGGTGCACTCCCAGTTTGTTCTGGTGCACCCCAGTTCATCCTCTTCCATCCCAGTCCATCCCGGTGCACCCCAGTCCATCTCAGTGCACTCCCACTCCATCCTGGTGCACTCCCAGTTTGTTCTGGTGCACCCCAATTCATCCTCCTCCATCCCAGTCCATCCTCCTCCGTCCCAGTCCATCCCAGTGCACTCCAGTCCATCCCAGTAGCCCCCAGTCCATCCTCAGACCCCTCCTTCCCCCCCACGCCCCCCTCACACCTCGGTCACCAACCTCCCCCCTCCCCACCCCTTCTCCCCCCCAGCCTCCCCGTCCACCCCCCAGCCCTCCCCGCTCCCCCCGCCCGCCTTGGGGTCGGGGTCGCCAGGGGTCTCGGGGTGGTGGGGACAGGGGGACGCGGGCACCACGTCGCCGGACTCTTCGCCGCGCAGCTCGCGCCGGTAGAAGTAGGAGAAGTTGGAGACGATGACGGGCACGGGCAGCGAGATGGTGAGGACACCGGCGATGGCGCACAGGGAGCCCACCAGCTTCCCCCCCACCGTCACCGGCGCCATGTCCCCGTAGCCCACCGTCGTCATGGTCACCACGGCCCACCAGAAGGCCTGCGGGATGGACGTGAAGGCCGTGGCCGCGTCCTCGGCCTCGGCGAAGTAGACGGCGCTGGAGAAGAGCACGACGCCGATGAGGAGGAAGAAGATGAGCAGCCCCAGCTCCCTCATGCTGGCCTTGAGCGTCTGGCCCAGGATCTGCAGCCCCGTGGAGTGGCGCGACAGTTTGAAGACGCGGAAGACGCGGACGAGGCGGATGACGCGGAGCACGGCCAGCGACATGGCGGGCTGGCCGATGCCGCGCTGCCGCGCCAGCTCCGTGCCCAGCGCGATGAAGTAAGGCGCGATGGCCGCCAGGTCGATGAGGTTCATGGCGCTGCGGAAGAAGGCCGCCTTGCTGGGGCTGGCCACGAGGCGCACCAGCAGCTCCAGCGAGAACCAGCAGATGCAGATGGTCTCCACCAGGAAGAAGGGGTCGGTCAGGCCCGAGCGGTGGGGAGGGGGCTCGGCGGTGGAGGTGGTGTTGGTGGGGTGGGGAGTGGGGGGCTGTGGAGAGAGAAGAGGGAGGCGGTGAGGGGAAGAGAGGTGGAGACACTGCCCAGAGCCCCGGATCCACCACCTGGGTTGGGTTGGAGACCCCCAAAATGGGGTAAGGAGGGTTGGAGACCACCCAGACCCCCAGACCCACCCCCCAAAGTGGTGTTGGTGGGGTTGGGAGTGGGGGGCTGTGGGGAGAGAAGGGGGAAGGTGGTGAGGGGAAGGTTGAGCTGAGAGGTGGAGACACTGCCCAGAGCCCCAGATCCACCACCCGGGGTGGGTTAATGGGGGTTAGAGACCACCCAGACCCCCGGATCCACCACCCAGACCCCTGGATCCACCAGCCAGGGTGGGTTAATGGGGGTTAGAGACCACCCAGCCCCCCAGACCCCCAGACCCACCACCCAGACCCCCGGATCCACCATCCACCATGGGTTGATGGGGGTTGGAGACCCTCAGAATGGGTTAAATAGGATTGTAGACCACCCAGACCCCCAGACCCACCACCCAGGATGGGTTAATGGGGGTTAGAGACCACCCAGACCCCCGGATCCACCGCCCAGAGCCCCAGACCCACCCCCCAGAGTGGCGTTGGTGGGGTTGGGAGCGGGGGGCTGTGGGGAGAGAAGGGGAAGGCGGTGAGGGGAAGGTTGACCTGGAGCCACCACCCAGAGCCCCAGATCCACCACCCGGGGTGGGTTGGAGACCCCCAAAATGGGGTAAGGAGGGTTGGAGACCACCCAGACCCCCAGACTCACCACCCAGACCCCCAGATCCACCACCCACCATGGGTTAATGGGGGTTAGAGACCACCCAGACCCCCAAATCCACCACCCAGACCCCCAGACCCACCAGCCAGGGTGGGTTGGAGACCCCCAAAATGGGTTGAAGAGGGTTGGAGATCACACAGACCCCTGGACCCACCAGACAGACCCCAGACCCACTGCCCAGACCCCCAGATCCACCACCCACTGTGGATTAATGGGGGTTAGAGACCACCCAGACCCCTGGATCCACCACCCAGACCCCCAGACCCACCACCCAGGGTGGGTTGATGGGGGTTAGAGACCCCCAAAATGGGTTAAAGAGGGTTGGAGACCACCTAGACCCCCAAATCCACCATTCAGACCCCCAAGTCTATGACCCAATGTGGGGAATGGTGGTTGGAGACCACCCAGACCCCAGACCCACCATCCACCATGGGTTAATGGGGGTTGGAGACTACCAAAATGGGTTAAAGAGGTTGGAGACCACCCAGACCCCCAGGTCCCGTGGCTGAGGGGGGGGGAGGAGGAAGAGGAGGAGGAGGATGAAGGCTGAGGACGGTGAGGATGAGGATGATGGGAGGAGGAGGAGGAGGAGGATGAAGGCTGAGGATGGAGGATGAGGATGATGGGAGGAGGAGGAGGATGAAGGCTGAGGATGGTGAGGATGAGGATGATGGGAGGAGGAGGAGGATGAAGGCTGAGGATGGTGAGGATGAGGATGATGGGAGGAGGAGGAGGAGGAGGATGAAGGCTGAGGATGACGAGGATGAGGATGATGGGAACGAAGACGACAGGAACGAGGAGGAGGAGGAGGATGGGGAGCGCAGGGACGATGATGAAGATGGCGATGGTGAGAATGAGAACAAGGATGAGGCTGAAGATGGTGAGGATGAGGATGAAGGTGAGGATGAGGAGGATGAGGATGAAGGTGAGGATGAAGATGATGATGCAGCTGAGGAGCATAAGGACGAAGATGAGGATGGTGAGGATGAGGATGATGAGAAGGATGAGGACGAAGATGAGAAGGATGAGGATGGTGAGGATGACGAGGATGAGGATGAAGGTGAGAAGGATAAAGGTGGTGGGGATGGTGAGGATGAGGATGGTGAAGCTGAGGATGATAAGGATGAAGGTGAGGATGGTGAGGATGAGGAGGACGAGGATGGTGGGAATGGTGAGGATGAGGATGAAGATGACAAAGATGAGGATGGTGGGGATGGTGAGAATGATGAGGATGAAGATGAGGATGGTGAGGATGAGGAGGATGATGAGGATGGTGAGGATGACAATGATGAAGATGACGACAAAGGTGAGGAGGAGGATGCTGAGGAGGCAGAGGACAAGGCCGATGAGGATGAAGAGGGTGAGGACGAGGATGGTGACAATGACCCTGAGTGGTGAGGATGAGGATGGTGATGATGAGGATGATGAAGAGGAGAACAATCATGACAACGAGAGTGAGGATGAGGATGGTGATGATGAGGACACCGAGGGTGAGGAGGATGAGGAGAGTGAGGACAGGGATGAAGATGAGGAGAAGGACGGTGATGACAATCAGTGAGGATGAGGATGGTGACCATGAGCACACTGAGGATGATGAGGGTGAGGATGAAGATGGTGACAATGAGGACACAGAAGATGATGAGGATGAAGAAGGCGAGGACCAGGATGAGGAAGATGGTGATGACAATGAAAGTGAGGATGAGGATGGCCCTGATGAGGACACTGAGGATGAGGAGGATGAAGATGAGGAGAATGGTGATGACAGTGAGAGTGAGGACGAGGATGGTGACACTGAGGACACTGAGGACAATAAGGGTGAAGATAAGGATGGTGACAATGACAATGATGAAGATGATGAGGATGAGGACAAGGATGGTGACACTGGGGACACTGAGGACACTGAGGACAGTGAGGATGAGGATGGTGACACTGAGGACACTGAGGACGATGAAGGTGAGGATAAGGATGGTGACAATGAGGATGAGGAGGATGAGGATGAGGATGGTGACACTAAGGACACTGAGAATGATGAGGACGATGAGGATGAGGATGGTGACATTGAGGACAATGAGGACAGTGAGGATGAGGATGGTGACACCGAGGACAATAAGGGTGAAAATAAGGATGGTGACAATGAGGATGAGGAGCATGAGGATGAGGATGGTGACACTAAAGACACTGAGAATGATGAGGATGATGAGGATGAGGATGGTGACACCGAGGACACTGAGGACAATGAAGATAAGGATGGTGGCACAGAGAATGATGAGGACACTGAAAACAATGAGGATGAGGACAAGGATGGTGACACTGAGGACAATGAGGATGAGGATGGTGACACTGAGGACGATGAGGACACTGAGGACACTGAGGACGATGAGGACGATGAGGATGAAGACCCCAACCCCTCCCCCGCCAATCCCAACCTCCCACCCCCCACTGACCTCCTCCTCCTCGGCGCTGGGGCGGAACTGCGGCAGCGTCTCGAGGCAGAAGACCACGATGGACACCAGGATGACCAGCACGGACAGCAGGGCCACCACGCGGGCGGCGGGCGAGCTCTCGGGGTGCTCGCACAGCAGCCACGCCCGGCGCATCAGCTTCCCCCGCGGCAGCGCCGGCGGCGCCTCCACCGCGAAGCCTTCGGCCTCACGGAGCCTCTCCTCGGCCTCGTCCCCGAGCTGGTAGAACCTCAGCTCCTCCAGGAAGACGTCCAGGGGGACATCGGGGGGCCTGCGCAGCCGCCCCCCGGACTGGTAGTAGTAGAGCACGGCGCCGAAGGCCCCGCGGTGGCGGTCGAAGAAGTACTCGCGGCGCTGGGGGTCGAAGAAGCGGCGCCGGCGCCGGGGGTCCCCCAGGAGGGTGTCGGGGAAGCGCCGCAGCGTCCGCACGAGGGTCTCGAAGCGCCGGCCGGCCACGTTGATGGCCACGCGGTCGCAGCAGCCCAGCGGCTCCCCCATGCCCGCGGCAGCCCCACCGTGGCGGGGCACGGGCGGGGCCGAGGGCACCGAGGGCAGCCTGGGGGTGTGGGGGGCACCCCGGGGGTCCTGGGGGTCAGCGGGGTGGGGGGAGCCCGTGGGGGTCCAGCAGTGGCTCTACAGCGCTGGAGGAACCTCAAAGTTCACAGTGCTGGAGGAACCTCAAGATTCTACAGCGCTGGAGGAACCTCAAAGTTCACAGCACTGGAGGAACTTTAAGGTTCTACAGAATTCGAGGAACCTCAAGGTTCTACAGCGTTGGAGGAACCTCAAGGTTCACAGAATTCGAGGAACTTCAAGGTCCTTCAGCGTTGGAGGAACCTCAAGGTTCACAGTTTTAGAGGAACCTCAAGGTCTACAGTGCTGGAGGAACCTCAAGGTTCTACAGCATTAGAGGAACCTCAAAGTTCTACAGAGTTGGAGGAACTTTAAGGTTCTACAGCATTGGAGGAACCTCAAAGTTCACAACGTTGGAGGAACCTCAAAGTTCTACAGCACTGGAGAAACCTCAAGGTTCACAGTGGTGGAGGAACTTCAAGGTCCTTCAGTGTTAGAGGAACCTCAAAGTTCTACAGCGCTGGAGGAACCTCAAAGTTCTACAGTGTTCGAGGAACCTCAAAGTTCACAGCGCTGGAGGAACCTCAAAGTCCTTCAGTGCTGGAGGAACCTCAAGGTTCACAATGCTGGAGGAACCTCAAAGTTCTACAGCACTGGAAAAACCTCAAAGTTCACAGCTTTGGAGGAACCTCAAAGTTCTGCAGTGTTGGAGGAACTTCAAGGTCCTTCAGAGTTGGAGGAACTTCAAGGTTCACAGTGCTGGAGGAACCTCAAGGTCCTTCAGTGTTGGGGGAACTTTAAGGTTCTGTGGCGCTGGGGACACCCCGAAACTTTTGAGGGATCCCTAAAATATTGGCGGTCCCAACAGAGGCTCTAAAGATTTGGGGGACCCAGGAGCTCTTGGGGGTCAGCAGAGCTGGGGGACCCTCGAGGGCCTTGAAGGTCCCACTGTGAATCTTCAGAGGACCTTCAAGGTCCTTCAGCGCTGGGGACACCCCAAAATGGAGGGACCCCTAAAATATTGGGGGTCCCAATGGAACCCTAAAGATTTGGGGGTCTACAACGCCGGGAGACCCCCGAACTCTTGGGGGTGCAGTGGTGGCTCTGCAATGTTGGAGGGACCTCAAGGTCCTGCGGTGTTGGGGACACCCCAAAACTCGTGGGGGTTCCAAGGGGACCCTGAAGATTTGGGGGACCCTGAAAATTTGGGGGACCCTGGTTCTCCTGGGGGTCGATGGGGGCAATGGGGTGGGGGGAACCCTTGGGGGTCCGGGGATGGCTCAACAGAGGAACCTCAAGGTCCTTCAGCCTTGGGGACACCGTGGAACTCTTGGGGAGGCCCTACAGGTACAGGGGACCCCAAAACTCTCGGAGGGTCCCTAAAAGTGCAGGGGACCCCTAAATTCTTGGGGGTCCCAAGGGGACCATAAAGATTCGGGGGACCCTGGAGCTCTTGGGGGTCAACTGAACTTCAGGTGCCTTGAAGGTCCCGCGGTGAATCTACAGAGGAACCTCGAGGTCCTGCGGTGTTGGGGACACCCCGAAACTCTTGGGGGGACCCCTAAAATATTGGGGGTCCCACTGGGACCCTAAAGATTTGGGGGATCCCTAAATTCTCGGGGGTCTACAACGTTGGAGGACCCCAAACGCTTGAGTGACTCTGCAACGTTGGAAGAATCTCCAACGGCCTTGGGGACACCCCAAAAGTCTCGGGGGTCCCAAGGGGACCCTAAAGATTTTGGGGTCCCTAAACTCTTGGGGATCAACAGAACTGGGGGACCCTCAGGATCCGTGGGGGTCCTACAGATTTGGGGACCCCAAAACTTGTGGGGGTCCCACGGTGACCCCACAGCGTTGGGGAACCCTCAAGGTCCTTGGGGGTCCCAAGGTGACCCTAAAGATTTGGGGGACCCCTGAAATATTGGGGTCCCCCCTGAGCCGCTGGGTCCCCCCAAAATCTGTCACTGGTGTCCCCCCAAAATCTGTCACTGGTGTCCCCAACCCTCCTGACCCCTGTCCCTGCTGTCCCCTGTCACTGGGGGGGGGGGGCCCAACCCCTGTCCCTGCTGTCCCCAAATCACCTGAGCCCTGTCCCTGCTGTCCCCAACCCTCCTGAGCCCTGTCCCCCGGGTGTCCCCAGCCCCTGTCCCCCTTTAAAGTGTCCCCCGGGTGTCCCCAACCCTCCTGACCCCTGTCACCAGCTGTCCCCCGTCACCCACTTGTCCCCGGCCCCCCTCACCGGGTGTCCCCCCCGTGTCACGGGGTGTCCCCGACCCTCCTGACCGCTGTCACCGGCGGCTGTCCCCTGTCACCCGTGGGTCCCCAGCTCTTCTGCCCTCTGTCCCCGAGGTGTCCCCTGTCACCAAGGGGTCTCCAGCACCTGTCCCCAGGGTGTCCCGTGTCACCAGGGGGTCCCCGGCACCTGTCACCGGCGTGTCCCCTGTCACTGGGTGTCCCTAAACCCTGTCCCTGCTGTCCCCAACCCTCCTGACCCCTGTCACCGGCGGGTCCCCTGCCGCTGGGTGACCCCAACCCCTGTCCCCGGGTGTCCCCTGCCACCGGGGGGTCCCCAACCCCTGTCACCGGCTGTCCCCAACCCTCCTGATCCCTGTCCCCGGGGGGTCCCTCCTGTCACCGGGGTGTCCCCTGTCACCAGGTGTCCCCAACCCCTTCGCCCCCCGCCACCGGCTGTCCCCAACCCCCCCCACGGGGTGTCCCCGGCCCCTGCCCCTGTCACCGGGTGTCCCCGACCCGCCGTCCCGCTGTCACCGCCGCTGTCCCGTAAACAGGGTGACAGGGTGGCCCCGCGGTGTCGGGTTCCCCCCCGCGCTAAAAATAACGGGGGGGGTGGGGTGGCTGGGGGGGTGACCGGACACCCGGGTCCTCCCCCCCCCCCCGGGGTCACCCCGTCACCGACTGTCCCCAGGGAGGGGGGGGGGGACACCCCGGGGGGGAGGGGACAGGTGTCAGCCCCCCCTCCCCCCCCACGGCGACACGGGGGGGACACCGCGGCGGTGATGGGGGGGGACACGGGGGGACACCCCGGTGTCGTGGGATGGGGGGAGGGGGTGGTGTCACCCTGGTTGCTATGGCAACGGGATGGGGAGGGGTCACCCCGGTAGGTATGGAGGGGGACGAGGCGGAATGACATCCCGGTTGCCATGGCAACGGGGCGGGGTGACACCCTGGTTGCTGGGGGGAGGCCGGGGGGGGGGGGGGGGGGCTGTGTCACCTCGGTTGTCATGGTAACGACACGAGGTGCCCCCCCCCGGTTCCTACGGGGGGGTGTCACCTTGGTTACTATGGCAGGGATGAAGGGGGTGGTGGTGTCAGCCTGGTTGCTATGGCAACGACTCGGGTGTGCCCCCGTTGCTATGGGGGGGACACACACACAGAGGATGTCCCCGGTTGCCATGGGAACCCTGGTTGCTGCGGGGAGGCCCCGCCCCCGTTGCTATGGGGGGCGTGGCCACACGGGCAAGCCCCGCCCCTAACAACGCCTCATAGGCCACGCCCCCGGCACCGGTTTAACCAAGCCCCGCCCCCTGCTTAGCCCCGCCCCTTTTGCCTCTCTCGTCGCCTCACGGAGCCGTTACCGACCCCGCCCCGTCTTTCCGCCGCCGCAACTTCCGGTTCGCCGTCACTTCCGGCGGCGCCGCGGCGGCCGCGCATGCGCGGGGGGAGGCGCGCGCGGAGCGGCCGGGCCGGAGGGAGCGCGGGGTCCGTGAGGGCCGAGGGGGGCGGGGGGACGGGGCCTGAGGGGGTCCGGGGGGTCCCGTGAGGGAAACGCGGCGGGAAGGGCCGGGGGAGGGAGGGGGGAGAGGCCCCGATGAACGTGGGGGGCGAGGGTGTCATGGAGGGAGTGTTGGGGGGGGGTCCGTGAGGGTGTGGAGGGGGCCTGGTGTGAGTTTATGGGGCTCTGAGGGCTGTTATGGGTGTCGGGGGAGGGGTGATGTGGGGTTTTGGGGGTCCAGGAGGGTCTCGGGGCGGTTATGGGGGTCTGGGATGGGTCTGGGCTGGAGTTATGGGGGTCTGGGATGGGTCTTGGGGGTGTTTGGGTTGGAGTTGCTGAGGTCCGCGACATATCCAGGAATGTCTGGAGGGGATTCTTGGGGATCTGGGGGAGGCCTAGGAAGGCTTTTGGCGTCTGGGAGCTCCCAGGTGGGCTTATAGGATCCAATATGGGGTTGAGGAGATTGGGGTGCATTTTTGGGGATCTTGGGAAAGTCTGAGGAGAGTCCAGTGTGGGATTATGTGGCTCCAATGGGGGGAATTTCGGGAATTCTTGGCGGGGTGGGGTTTAGGGTGATCTTGGGTGGGTTCAGTGGGTCCTGACCCTCTCGTGTGCCCCCCCAGAGCCTCCCAGGATGACGCAGTTCCTGCCCCCCAACCTTTTGGCCCTCTTTGCCCCCCGGGACCCCATCCCTTACCTGCCCCCCCTCGAGAAGTTACCCCATGAGAAGCACCACAACCAACCCTACAGCGGCATCGCGCCCTACATCCGGGAGTTTGAGGTACCCCAAAATCCTCCCCAGACCCCCAAATCCTCCCCAGACCCACCCGGACCTCCATAACCTCTGCCGGATGTCCACACTCCCCCCCCAAACCTCCATAAACCCTCCCAAGACCCCCCCCCCAGATCCCATGCTGGATTCTTAGGGACCCCCAAAACCCCAACCCAGGCACTCCCCATAACCTCCTAACCGCCCCAAACTCCAGAACCCCACACCAGACCCCCCCAAACTCCAGAACCCCACACTGGACCCCCATAGCCCCCCCCAGATTCCCCCAAACCCCATAACCCTCCCCTGGTCCCTCACCTCAGAGCCCTAAAACCCCACACTAGACCTCCCCAGACCCCCGAAACCCCACCCCGAACACCCTCCCCGCCCCCAAGACCCCCCTGGACCCCCCAAGACCCCTCTGTGACCCTCGTTGTCCCCCCAGGACCCCCGCGATGCTCCCCCGCCGACCCGCGCCGAGACGCGCGAGGAGCGCATGGAGCGCAAGGTACGTCCAGAACCCCCGGAAACGGGGGGGCAAACCCCCCCAAAATTGGGTCTAGGCCCCCCAAAGGGGTTCAGCCCCCTCCCCACGGGGCTGGGAGGGCTGGGGGGGATCCCCAAAATTGGCACCAAAGGGGCATTGCCCCCCCAGAGCTGAGCTCCTTGTTAACGCATAGCTTTGGGTTTTAGGGATCCCCCTGTGTTTTGCCTCTCCTGTTGGGATTTTTTGGGGTTCCCACTGGATTTTGGGGGGCTGTGGGTCTGGAGTCCCCCTGAAGTCACCCCATGCCGTTTTTTGGTCACTTCCCCCCCCTTTTTGCCCCCCAACAGCGGCGGGAGAAGATCGAGCGGAGGCAGCAGGAGGTGGAGTCTGAGCTCAAGCTGTGTAAGTTCGGGGGTCCCGCGGGGCTGGGGGGGTCCCCATTTTCCTCTGAGCCCCCTGACCCTTTCTGACTCCCCCTTTTTCCTCTTTTCCCCGCAGGGGACCCCCACAATGACCCCAACGCTCAAGGAGATGCCTTCAAAACCTTGTTCGTGGCCAGAGTGGTGAGTGCTGGGGGGAGGAAATGGGGTCCTCCCTAATTTAGGGAGGCTTCCATCAATTTTTGGGGTCTCCCCAGATCCTTGGGGGTCTCCTCTCAATCCTTGAGGTCCCTCCCAGCTGTGGGAAGCCCCCAATGCATGTCCCCCCCCCCTTAATTGTGTGTTTTTCTTCTATTAATTTTTGGGATTTTTCATTTGTGGGAGTTCCCGTTTTATCTGTGGGAATTTCCCCAAATTTGGGAGGGTGTTCCTAATCCTTGGGGGTCTCCCCGAATTTTTGGGGGTCCCCCTAATCCCCAATCTGTGGGGTCTCCCTAAACCCTTGGGGGTCTTTCCAACCCATGGGGCTCCCCCATAATTTATGGGGATCTCTTCAATTTTTGGGGTTTTTTCCTAATTCTTGTGGGTTTTTTTAATCCTTGGGGGTCTTTCCAACCCGTGGGGCTCCCCCCTAATCTATGGGGATCCTTTCAATCTTTAGGTTTTTTTCTGATTCTTGTGGTTTTTTCTAATTTTTGGGGGTCCTCCCCAATATTTGCTGCTGTCCCCAAACCCCACGACCCCCCCAGTTTGGGGTCACCCCTCTCATTTCTTCCCACCCCCCCATTCCCAGAATTACGACACGACAGAGTCGAAGCTGCGCCGGGAATTTGAGGTTTACGGCCCCATCAAGCGGGTGAGTGTGGGGGTCACACCTGCTTCCCCAAACTCGGGTTTTGGGGGGTCCCACCTCTCCCCTCACCTGTCCCTCACCTGTCCCCTCCCCCCAGATCTACATGGTGTACAACAAGCGCTCAGGGAAGCCGCGCGGTTACGCCTTCATCGAGTACGAGCACGAGCGGGACATGCACTGTGAGTACCCCCAGACCCCTCCCCGGACCCCCAAATCCCCCCTAGCCCCCCCAGTCCGCATGTCTGACCTCCCACCCACCCCCCACCCACACCTGGGGGGCCCCGCGGCTCCCCCGGGCCGGGCGCCAGGTAAGTACCGGGGTGGGGTGGGGTGGGGCGTGCGGGCGACCGGGCGGTGGCCGAGCGAGCCTTTGGGTGGTCAGGGTGTAGGTGGCCGAGGCTGTTGGTGGTCAAGACACAGTGGCCAAAGATGGAGGTGGCCGAGGCTACCACTGGTCAAGGGTCCAGGTGGACAGGGCTCAGGTGGCCAAGGCTACCATTGGTCAAGGGTACAGGTGGCCAAGGGTACAGGTGGAAAGGGCTCAGGTGGCCAAGGCTACCACTGGTCAAGGGCACAGGTGGACAGGGTTCAGGTGGCCAAGGCTACCAACAGTCAAGGTACAAGCAGCCAAGGGTACAGGTGGAAAGGGCTCAGTCGCCGAGGTACAAGTGGCCAAATTTACAGGTGGTCAGGGCTGCAGGTAGCCAATGGTATTGGTGGCCAAAGTACAGATGGACAGGGCTACCAACAGCAGCATTACAGGTGGCCGAGACTACAGGTGGCCCAGCTTTAGGTAGCCAAGGCTACAGGTGGCCCAGGTACAGGCCACTGACCAACTCCAGGTGGTGGCCAAGGCTATGGTGGGCCAAGGCTGCAGGTAGAGGGGCAGGTGGTGGCCAAGGCCGCAGGCAGGCAGAGGGCCAGGTGGACAAAGCCACAGGTAGCCAAGGTGCGAGCAGAGCTACAATCGGTGGCCGAGGACTACACGTGGTGGCCAAAGTAGAGGCAGAGCCGCAGTTGGTGGCCGAGGCTAACATTGGCCAAGGCGTTGGTTGGTCAACTTGTAGTTGGCCACTGAGATGGTGGCCAAAGCTACCATTGGCCAAGGGTCCAGCTGGCCAAGCTGCAGTTGATTAGGACTTCAGTTGGCCAAACTACAGGCGACCGAGGCTACCATTGGCCAAGGCTACGGTAGCCAAGCTGCAGTTGGCCAGTGGTACTGTTGGCCAAACTCGAGTTGGCCGGTGGTACTGTTGGGTAAGAGTCCAGGTAGCCAAACTACAGAGAACCAAGGCTACCATTGGCCAACCTAGAGCTGACCAAGGTTATCGTTAATCAAGGCTGTGCTTGGTCAAGACTACAATTGGCCAACCTACCATTGGCCAAGGGTCCAGTTGGCCAAACTGTGGGCAACCACGGCTACCATTGGCCAGGCCTTATTGGCCAGCCTACCCTTGGCCAAGGGTCCAGTTGGCCAAACTGTGGGCAACTATGGCTACCATTGGCCAACCTACCATTGGCCAAGGGTCCAGTTGGCCAAGCTATGGGCAACCATAGCTGCCGTTGGCCAAGACTACCATTGGTCAACGGTCCAGTTGGCCAAACTGTGGGCAACCACGGCTACCTTTGGCCAACCTACCATTGGTCAAGGGTCCAGTTGGCCAAACTGTGGGCAACCACGGCTACCATTGGCCAACCTACCATTGGTCAAGGGTCCAGTTGGCCAAACTGTGGGCAACTATGGCTACCATTGGCCAACCTACCATTGGTCAAGGGTCCAGTTGGCCAAAGTGTGGGCAACCACGGCTACCTTTGGCCAACCTACCATTGGTCAAGGGTCCAGTTGGCCAAAGTGTGGGCAACTATGGCTACCGTTGGCCAAGACTACAGGTGACACAGGCTGTGGCTAGAGCTACCGTTGGCCAAGTTGGCCAAAGCTACAGCTGACCAACCAACCCTTGGCCAAGGCTTCAGCTGGCCAAGGCTACCAGCGGCCAAACTACAGCTGACCGAGGCTGTGGCTTGGCCAAATTTTCCACTGACCCAATCTTCCGTTGGCCAACCACCGTCCGGTGGGCCGAGTCCGTGGGTAGAGCTACGGTCGGCCGAGGCTAGCGTTGGCCAACTGAAGGTTGGCCGAGGCTACCGCTGGCCCCATCGCGCGCGTCGTGCGGCGCCGCTCTCTCCCTGCACCCCCTGGGGCGGGCGATCCGGGGGTGTTCCCGGCGATCCGGGGGTGTTCCCGGCGATCCGGGGGGTGCCGCGTGCGGGGGTGGGACGGACGCCCGTCACCGGCCGGGGTTGTATTAACACTGTTTTATTGTCACTGCAGCCACCTTTGTGATGGCTTTTGCCACTGCTGGCTTGCAGCTGATCCTAATGCTCCCCCCTCCACACCTCAGTGTATGGTTGGTATAAGGGTTTGTATCCTGGTAAGACACGTTTATAACCCCCCCCCCCCCCAAAAAATCACCACCGGGGGGGGGGTTCGGGGGGAGCTGCGACCCCCCCCGGCCCCCCCCGAGGGCAGCGGAGGAGTTTGGGGGGGTTTGGATTTGGGGGAGACCTCTCCGCTCGCAGCCGGGCCGGGCCGGGCTGGGGGCGGTGGGGTCGGACCCCCCCCCACCGTGAGGTTAATCTGCCCCCCCAACCCCTAATTTAGGGGACCCCCCCCGTGTTTTGGGGGGGGGCTCCTCGCAGTGCCCCCCCCTCACCTCATGGACCCCTTCCCGGCGCGGGCAGGGAGCGAATCCCACCTGGAATTCCCAAATTTCCCCCCCGGCCCCCCCAGCACGGTCACGGCCTCAGTCTCCGCTGAGGTGGGGACACGTGACCCCCCCCAGTTTTTTTGGGGTGGGGGCCCTCAAGGAGCCCCCCCCGCCCCCTCAGGGGGGCTGACGAGGCAGGACCCCCCCACAGCCCCCCCAGGTGCCCCCCCCGCGTTTGTTCTGCCCGAGGAGGAGGAGGAGGAGGAAGGGGGGGGGGCTCCAAGCGCCCCCTCCCCACGTGGGTCCCGGGGGGGGGTGCCCACGGCGCCCCCCCCCAAATATTTCGGGGACCCCCCCACGAGCCTGGATGTTTGTGTAGGGCCTACAGCTCGCTGAGGGGGGGGGACAGGTCCCTTAGTGGGGGGGGGTCGGGTTTTGGGGGGGTGGGAATGGGGGGGGGCCGCGCCCCCCCCCCGGGTTTGGGGAGCGACCCCTCCCCGGTCCCACAGCGACCGAGGGGGCGCGGGGGGGTCCACGTGGCGTTCCGGGGGGGCCGAGCCCCCCCCAACCCACTCGGGGGGGGCGGGATGTGTGCGGGGGGGGTCCCCGAGGGGCGGGGGGTGCGGATTTTTTGGGGGGGGGGCTCAGGTAGGACGGGTCTCAGGTAAGGCCCCAGCGCCTGTCCAGGAGCGCCTTCGTCTGGAGGGGCCCCCCCCGCCGGGGGGGGGGACACGGACCCGCCCCCCACCGCACCCAGGACTCGCACGGGAGAGTTGGGGGGGGGGCGGAATTTGGGGAGGGGGCGGAATTTGGGGAGGGGGTCAGGGGGTGGGGGGGAGGGCTGCGTCCAGGTGGCCTCAGGTTGGGGGGGGCCCCGAATTGCGGTGGGTGCCCCCCCCCCGGAATAAAAATAGGGTGGGGGGGGTGTGAGATTGGGGGGGGGCAGTGCAGGTAAGGCAGCACAGGGGGTGCCCCCTCCCCAAATTAAATTGGGGGGGGTCAGGCTGAAATAATAAATGGTGAATAGTAAATAAATGGGGTGCCCCCTCCCCAAATTAAATTGGGAGGGGGGGTCAGGCTGAAAATAAATAGTAAATAAATGGTGAATAGTAAATAAAGGGGGTGCCCCCTCCCCAAATTAAATTGGGGGGGGGGGGGGGGTCAGGCTGAAAATAAATAATAAATGGTAAATTAAGGGGGTGCACCCCCCCAAAAAAAAATCAATCGGGGGCGTGTCGATGAACAGGTAAAGGAGGTGACCCCCCCCAAAAAAAAGGTGTTGGGGGGGCAATGTACAGGTAAAGGGGGTGAGCCCCCCCAAAAAATTTAGTGGGGGGGACAATGTATAGGTGAAGGGAGTGCCCCCCCAAAAAATTAAGCTGGGGGGGGTCAATGTGCCGGTGGAGGGGGTGACCCCTCCCAAAAATTAAAATGGGGGGGGGCAATGTACAGGTGAAGGGGTCCCCCCCCAAAAAAAAAGCTGTTGGGGGGGTTAATGAACAGGTGAAGGGGGTGAACCCCCCAAAAAATCAAGCTGGACGGGGGGGGGGGGGGGTCGATGAACAGGTAAAGGAGGTGACCCCCCCCAAAAAAAGGTGTTGGGGGGGTCAAAAAAGGTGTTGGGGGGGTTAATGAACAGGTAGAGGGGGTGACCCCCCCAAAAAAAATTAAGATGGGGGGGACAATGCAGGTAAAGGAGGTGACCCCCCAAAAAAATCAAGCTGGGGGGGGCAATGTGCAGGTGGAGGGGGTGACCCCCCCAGAAATTAAGATGGGGGGACAATGCAGGTAAAGGGGTCCCCCCCCCCCAAAAAAAGGTGTTGGGGGGGGTGAATGAACAGGTAAAGGGGGTGATCCCCCAAAAAAAGGTGTTGGGGGGGTGAATGAACAGGTGAAGGGGGTCCCCCCCCAAAAAAATCAAGCTGGGGGGGGGTCAATGAGCAGGTGAAGGGGTGACCCCCCCAAAAATCGATCTGGGGAAGGTAATAAACAGGTGAAGGGGGTGAAACCCCCCCAAAAAAAAGGTGTTGGGGGGGTCAGTGTACAAGTGAATGACGCCCCCCCAAAAAATCGATGGGGGAGGGGTCGATAAGCAGGTAAAGGAGGTGACCCCCCCAAAAAAACCCCAAAGGTGTGTGTGGTGAAGGGGGCGATCCCCCCGAAAATCCGTGGCGTCGGTTTTGGGTTGGGTGGGGGGGGTCTCCGATTTTTTTGGGTGGGGGTCTCACAGTCCCTAACCCACTTTCCTTTACAGCCGTGTCATTTTTTTGGGGGGGGGGCCACCCCCTGAAGCCCCCTCCCCATTTTTCCAGGGGGGGCACCGCGGAGATTTCGGGGTGGGATTATTATTTTTGGGGAGGGGGGCGATTTTTTGGGGAGGGGGGCGATTTTTTTGGGGAGGGGGAGGGCGGGCAGGCCCGGCCCCGCTGTGGCTTACCCCCACCCCTTTCCCCCCACCTCGGGACCCCCCCCGAATATTTTGCAGCTGCCTACAAACACGCGGACGGCAAGAAAATCGACGGGCGCCGAGTGCTGGTGGACGTGGAGCGCGGCAGGACCGTCAAGGGCTGGCGGCCCCGGCGCCTGGGTGAGACCCCTCCCCAAATTTCATTTAATTAACCCCCCTCCCCAAATTAAAACCCCCCTCCAATTAAATCCCCCCTCCCCAAATTAAATCGCCTTCCCAAATTAAACCTCCTCTGCAAATTAAATCTTCCTCCCCAAATTAAAATTCCCTTCCCAAATTAACCCCCCTCCCCAAATTAGTCCTCCGACCCAAATTAACCCCCTCCCCAAATTAAAACCCCCCTCCAATTAAATCCCCCCTCCCCAAATTAAACCCCCTCCCCAAATTAATCCTCTGACCCAAATTAACCCTCCTGCCCAAATTAAACCCCCCTCCCCAAATTAAACCCCCCATCCCCAAATTAACCCCCCCTTCCCCAAATTAAATCCCCCTCCCCAAAAATTCCGGATCAGGTTTGGGCTCAGTTTGGACTCAGTTTGGGCTCAGTTTTGGGGTCTGTTCGGGGTCACTTTGGGGTCACTTTTGGGGTCAGTTTGGGGCCAGTTTGGGCTCACTTTTGGGGTCAGTTTGAGGTCAGTTTGGGGTCAGTTTTGGATCAGTTTGGGGTCAGTTTGGGGTCACTTTGGACTCAGTTTGGGCTCAGTTTTGGGGTCAGTTTGGGCTCAGTTTGGGCTCAGTTTTGGGGTCACTTTGGGCTCAGTTTGGGCTCAGTTTGGGCTCAGTTTCAGGTCAGTTTGGGCACAGTTTGGGGTCAGTTTGGGGTTCAGTTTGGGGTCAATTTTGGCTCAGTTTGGGGTCACTTTGGACTCAGTTTGGGCTCAGTTTTGGGGTCACTTTGGGCTCAGTTTGGGCTCAGTTTCAGGTCAGTTTGGGCACAGTTTGGGGTCAGTTTGGGGTTCAGTTCGGGGTCACTTTGGGGTCAGTTTGGGGTCACTTTTGGGGTCAGTTTGGGCTCAGTTTGAGGTCAGTTTGGGGTCAGTTTTGGATCAGTTTGGGCTCAGTTTGGGGTCAGTTTTGGGGTCACTTTGGGGTCACTTTGGACTCAGTTTGGGCTCAGTTTGGGCTTAGTTCGGGGTCAGTTTGGGCACAGTTTGGGGTCAGTTTGGGGTTCAGTTCGGGGTCACTTTGGGGTCACTTTGGACTCAGTTTGGGCTCAGTTTGAGGTCAGTTTGGGCACAGTTCGGGGTCACTTTGGGCTCAGTTCGGGGTCAGTTTTGGGTCAGTTCGGGGTCAGTTTGGGCTCAGTTTGGGGTCACTTTTGGGGTCACTTTTGGGGTCACTTTAGGCTCACTTTGGACTCAGTTTCAGGTCAGTTCGGGGTCAGTTTGGGCTCAGTTTGGGCTCACTGGGGTCAGTTTGAGGTCAGTTCGGGGTCAGTTCGGGGTCAGTTTGGGGTCAGCTTTGGGGTCAGTTTGGGGTCAGTTTGGGGTCAGTTTTGGGCTCAGTTTGGGCTCAGTTTGGGCTCAGTTTCAGGTCAGTTTGGGCACAGTTTGGGGTCAGTTTGGGGTTCAGTTTGGGGTCAATTTTGGCTCAGTTTGGGGTCACTTTGGACTCAGTTTGGGCTCAGTTTTGGGGTCACTTTGGGCTCAGTTTGGGCTCAGTTTCAGGTCAGTTTGGGCACAGTTTGGGGTCAGTTTGGGGTTCAGTTCGGGGTCACTTTGGGGTCAGTTTGGGGTCACTTTTGGGGTCAGTTTGGGCTCAGTTTGAGGTCAGTTTGGGGTCAGTTTTGGATCAGTTTGGGCTCAGTTTGGGGTCAGTTTTGGGGCCACTTTGGGGTCACTTTGGACTCAGTTTGGGCTCAGTTTGGGCTTAGTTCGGGGTCAGTTTGGGCACAGTTTGGGGTCAGTTTGGGGTTCAGTTCGGGGTCACTTTGGGGTCACTTTGGACTCAGTTTGGGCTCAGTTTGAGGTCAGTTTGGGCACAGTTCGGGGTCACTTTGGGCTCAGTTCGGGGTCAGTTTTGGGTCAGTTCGGGGTCAGTTTGGGCTCAGTTTGGGGTCACTTTTGGGGTCACTTTTGGGGTCACTTTAGGCTCACTTTGGACTCAGTTTCAGGTCAGTTCGGGGTCAGTTTGGGCTCAGTTTGGGCTCACTGGGGTCAGTTTGAGGTCAGTTCGGGGTCAGTTCGGGGTCAGTTTGGGGTCAGCTTTGGGGTCAGTTTGGGGTCAGTTTGGGGTCAGTTTTGGGCTCAGTTTGGGCACAGTTTGGGGTCACTTTGGGGTCAGCTTTGGGCTCAGTTCGGGGTCACTTTGGGATCAGTTTGGGCTCAGTTTGGGCTCAGTTTGGGGTTAGGTTTGGGGGGTCAGGTTTGGGGTCCCCTGACCCCCGTTTCCCACAGGGGGAGGTTTGGGGGGTTCAGGCTGAGGGGTCAGTTTTGGGGGGTCACTTTGGGGTCACTTTTGGGGTCCCCTGACCCCTGTTTCCCGCAGGGGGAGGTTTGGGGGGCACTCGGCGTGGCGGTGCTGACGTCAACATCAGGCACTCGGGGAGGGACGACACCTCCCGCTACGACGAGCGGTGAGTCGGGGGTCCCGGGGGGCTTTGGGACCCCTGTGTCACCTTTGGAACCCCCGGGATGGGCTTTGGGACCCCTTTGTCACCCTTGGGACCCCCGGGATGGGCTTTGGGACCCCTTTGTCACCCTTGGGACCCCCAGGATGGGCTTTGGGACCCCTTTGTCACCCTTGGGACCCCCAGGATGGGCTTTGGGACCCCTTTGGTACCCCCAGGATTGGCTTTGGGACCCCTTTGGGACCCTGGGATGGGCTTTGGGACCCCCTGTGTCACTTTTGGGACCCCCAGGATGGCTTTGGGACCCCTTTGTCACCTTTGGGATCTTTAGGATGGGCATTGGGACCCCTTTAGGACCCCTTTGTGTCACTTTTGGGACCTCGGGGACCCTCTTGGGACCCTCTGGAATGGGTTAAGGTCCCCAGTGTCACCTATGGGAAATCCAGGACCCCTCGGGGACCCCCAGGACACCTCAGGGATCATCATGGGACCCTTTGGAATGAGTCTGGGACCCCCTGGACCCCTCAGGGACCCCCTTGAGACCTCCTGTGTCACCCTTGGGATGCCCAGGACACCTAAGGGACCCTCTTGGGACCCCCAGGATACCTCAGGGACCCCCAAGGACCCCCTGGAATGAGCCAGGGACCCCTGTGACACCTCAGGGATCTCCTTGGGACCCTCAGGCCTCCCCCAGGACCCCCTTGGGACCCCCAGGACCACCTCAGGGACCCCCAGGACCCCCTCAAGGGCTCCCTGGAATGGGTCAGGGACCCCCTGGACACCTCAGGGATCCCCTTGGGACCTCTTTGGGATCCCCAGGACCCCTCAGGGACCCCCAGGACATGTCAGGAACCCTCTTGGGACCTCTTTGGGACCCCCTGGAATGGGTCAGTGACCCCCAGGACCCCTCAGGCCCCCCAGGACCCCCTCAGGGACCCCCAGGACCCCCTTGAGACCTCCTGTGTCACTCTTGGGACCCCCAGGACCCCCTCAGGGACCCCCAGGACCCCCTCAGGGACCCCCAGGACACGTCAGGAACCCTCTTGGGACCTCTTTGGGACCCCCTGGAATGGGTCAGTGACCCCCAGGACCCCTCAGGCCCCCCAGGACCCCTCAGGCCCCCCAGGACCCCCTCAGGGACCCCCAGGACCCCCTTGAGACCTCCTGTGTCACTCTTGGGACCCCCAGGACCCCCTCAGGGACCCCCAGGACCCCCCTCAGGGACCCTCCTGGGATCTCTTTGGGACCCTCTGGAACGGGTCAAGGACCCCCAGGACCCCCTCAGCCCCCCCTGTCCCCCCCCTCCGGCCGCTGACGCGCGCCCCCCGCAGGGACCGGGAGCGGGAGCGCGAGCGAGACCGGCGGGAGCGCTCTCGGGAGCGGGAGCGGCGCCGTTCGCGTTCCCGGGAGCGGCGGCGGCGAACGCGGAGCCGCGAGAAGGACGAACGGGAACGGAAACGCGGCGGAAGCCGCGACCGCAGCAAGGACCGCGACCGCGAACGCGACCGCAAACGCCGCTCCCGATCCCGGGAACGAAAACGCGACCGCGACCGCGACAAAAAGGACGAGGGACCCCTGGAATCGCTGGAACCCCCCGAGGAGCTGGGAGGGGGGCGGCGGAGAGCCGGGGGGCACCGAGGGGATGGCGGGGGACGCGGCTGAGAAACGGGAGAGGGAGAGGGAGCGGCGCCGCGGGCACCGGGAGAGGGAGCGGAGACGGGAACGGGAGCGGGACAGGGAGCGGGAGCACAAACGGGAACGGGAGCGGCGCGACGAGAGAGCCCCCGGGGCCGGGGGGGGCGGCGGAGGGGCCGGGGGGGCTCCGGACGGGGCCGAGGCTGGGCCCGGGGGGGACTCGGAGATGTTTTTGCCTCCCGAGGGACTGCAAGCCCCGATGGCTACCTGGGGGCTGAGAATGGCTACCTGCTGGAGCCGCAGATGGAGTGAGCCGAGAGGGGGAGACCCCCGGGGGGCTCCGGGAAATAAAGGGTTTTATTGGAAAATAAAATGCGAAAAGGGGTTTTATTGGGGAAAAAGGGGGGAAAAGGGGTTTTATTGGGGGAAAAGGGGTTTTATTGGGGGAAAAAGGGGTTTTATTGGGAAATAAAGGTGAAAAAGGGGTTTTATTGGGGGGAAAAGGGGTTTTATTGGGGGAAAAGGGGTTTTATTGGGGGAAAAAGGGGTTTTATTGGGAAATAAAAGGTGAAAAAGGGGTTTTATTGGGGGGAAAAGGGGTTTTATTGGGAAATGAAATGCGAAAAGGGGTTTTATTGGGGGAAAAAGGGGTTTTATTGGGAAATAAAATGTGAAAAAGGGGTTTTATTGGGGTGGAAAAGGGTTTTATTGGGGGAAAAAGGGGTTTTGTTGGGAAATAAAGGTGAAAAAGGAGTTTTATTGGGGGAAAAAGGGGTTTTGTTGGGAAATAAAGGTGAAAAAGGGGTTTTATTGGGGGAAAAAGGGGTTTTATTGGGGTGAAAAGGGGTTTTATTGGGGGGAAAAGGGGTTTTATTGGGAAATAAAGGTGAAAAAGGGTTTTATTGGAAATAAAGGGGGTTTTGGGGGGGGTTGGGTGGGAAAAAGGGGTTTTATTGGAAAATAAAAGGTGAAAAAGGGGTTTTATTGGGAAATAAAAGGTGAAAAAGGGGTTTTATTGGGGGGAAAAGGGGTTTTATTGGGAAATAAAGGGGGGAAAAAGGGGTTTTATTGGGAAATAAAATGCGAAAAAGGGGTTTTATTGGGGGAAAAAGGGGTTTTGTTGGGAAATAAAGGTGAAAAAGGGGTTTTATTGGGGGAAAAAGGGGTTTTATTGGGGTGAAAAGGGGTTTTATTGGGGGGAAAAGGGGTTTTATTGGGAAATAAAGGTGAAAAAGGGTTTTATTGGAAATAAAGGGGGTTTTGGGGGGGGTTGGGTGGGAAAAAGGGGTTTTATTGGAAAATAAAAGGTGAAAAAGGGGTTTTATTGGGAAATAAAGGTGAAAAGGGGTTTTATTGGGGGGAAAAGGGGTTTTATTGGGAAATAAAGGGGGAAAAAGGGGTTTTATTGGAAATAAAATGCAAAAAGGGGTTTTATTGGGGGGAAAAGGGGTTTTGTTGGGAAATAAAGGTGAAAAGGGGTTTTATTGGGGAAAAAGGGGTTTTATTGGAAATAAAAGGTGAAAAAGGGGTTTTGTTGGAAAATTAGAGGGGGTTCGGGTGATTTTTGGGGGGAGTTTGGGGTGGGAAAAAGGGTTTTATTGGAAAATAAAGGGTGAAAAGGGGTTTTATTGGGGGAAAAAGGTGTTTTATTGGGAAATAAAGGGGTGTGGGTGTTTTATTGGGAAATAAAGGGGTTTTATTGGGAAATAAAGGTAAAAAAGGGTTTTATTGGGGGAAAAAGGGGTTTTATTGGAAAATTAGAGGGGGTTCAGGTGATTTTGGGGGAGTTTGGGGGGGAAAAGGGGTTTTATTGGGAAATAAAGGGGGTTTGGGGGGAAAAGAGGTTTTATTGGGAAATAAAAGGGTGAAAAGGGGTTTTATTGGGGGGGGAAAAAGGGGTTTTATTAGAAATAAAAGGGGTTCGGGTGATTTTGGGGGGTTTGGATGGGGTTTTATTGGAAAATAAAGGGGATTTTAGGGCGGGAAAAAGGGGTTTTATTGAAATAAAAGGGGTTCGGGTGATTTTGGGGGGGGGGTTGGGGTGGGGAAAAGGGGTGTCCTCCCCAATTTGGGGGTCTTATAATTTGGAATTGGGGTCTTTTTTATCTCCAAAAGTGTGTCCACCCCCAATTTGGGGTGGGTTTCTGCCCCTAAAAATGCGGTGCTTCCCCAATTTGGGATTTTTCCAGTCCCAAAATTAGTGCCGCCCCCCCCCTCCCCCCCCCCCAATTTGGGGGTCTTTCAGTTGGAATTGGGGTCTCTCTGTCCCTAAAAGTGGTGCCCCCCCGACCACTTTGGGGAGGTTTTTTAGATCCCAAAATCTGCTCCTCTCAGTTTGGGGTGGGTCTTTTCCCCCAAAAAAACAACGCCCCCCCCCCAATTTTTGGGGGTCTTTCCTATTAAAATTTGGGGTCCCCCATGATTTCGGATCCCCTCTAAATCCACTCCCCCCACCCCACAAAATTTGGGGTCCCCTCTGCTAATTCGGGACCCCCTTAATTCCGCTGCTCTGCCCCCTCCCAAATTTGGGGTCCGCCCTGTAATTCGGGACCCTCCCAATCCTGTCCCCCCCAAATTTGGGGTCCCCCCTGTAATTCGGGACCCCCCTTAATTCCGCTGCTCTGCCCCCTCCCAAATTTGGGGTCCGCCCTGTAATTCGGGACCCTCCCAATCCTGTCCCCCCCAAATTTGGGGTCCCCCCTGTAATTCGGGACCCCCCTTAATTCCGCTGCTCCGCCCCCTCCCAAATTTGGGGTCCCCCTGTAATTTGGGACCCTCCCAATCCTCTCCCCTCCCAAATTTGGGGTCCCTCCTGTAATTTGGGACCCCCCAATCCGCTCCCCCCCTCAATTTGGGCTCTCCCCGTTCTGCGCATGCGCGAGAGGCACGGCCGATTGCGATTGGGGGCGTGGCCTGTGCGGATGAAGGCGTGGTTTGCGCATGTCCATTAGACATGCGGTCATAAGGACATGGCGTGGTCAGCGAGCGAACAGACGTGACCTGCAGCGGACGGTGGGCGGGTGGGCTTTGTGCGGAAAGAGGCGTGGTCAGGGTGGGAAAGGGGCGTGGCATGGGGGGGGCGTGGCCGCGCGAAGATGGCAGCGCTGAGCGGGGACGCGCTGGGGCGGCTGGAGCGGGGTACGGGGGGGGATTTTGGGGGAATTTGGGAGGATTTTGGGGATTTTTTGGGGTCCCGGGATGGGCCGGGGGTGGGGGAGGGGACAGGGAGGGGCTGGGGGGCGTCGGGAGTGGGGGAGGGGCGGCAAGGGCTGCTCGGGGGGGATTAAATTGGGGCCTGGGGAGAGGAGCGGGGGGGATTTGGGGGGAATTTGGGGAATTTGGGGGAATTTTGGGGGGTCCTGGAGGGGTCTGGGGGGAGGGGGTGGGGGGAGGGGGCGGCAAGGGGAGGTTTGGGGGCGCCTGGGGAGGTTTTGGGGTGGGGGTGGTGATTTTGGGTCTGGGGAGCTATTTTGGGATATTTTGGGGTGATTTTGGGTCTGGGGAGCTATTTTGGGATATTTTTGGGGTGCAGGGTGGTGATTTTGGGGTGGTTTGGGGTCTCAGGAGCTGTTTTGGGATATTTTGGGGTGGTTTGGGGGCTGGGAGGAGCTATTTAGGGATATTTTGGGGTGATTTTGGGGTGGGTTTGGGTCTGGGGAGCTATTTTGGGGTGCGGGGTGGTGATTTTGGGGTGGTTTGGGGTCTCGGGCACTATTTTGGGATATTTTTGGGGTGCGGGGTGGTGATTTTAGGGTGGTTTGGGGGCTGGGGAGCTATTTTGGGTTGCGGGGTGGTAATTTTGGGGTGATTTTGGGACTGGGGAGCTATTTTGGGATATTTTTGGGGTGCAGGGTGGTGATTTTGGGTGGTTTGGGGTCTAGGGAGGTATTTTGGGCACAGAGCTGTGATTTTGGGGTGGTTTTGGGGTATTTTGGGGCACGGAGTGGTGATTTTGGAGTGGTTTGGGGTCTCAGGAGCTGTTTTGGATATTTTGGGTGATTTTGGTCTGGGGAGCTATTTTGGGGTGCAGGGTGGTGATTTTGGGGTGATTCTGGATTGATTTTGGGGTGATTTGAGGATATTTTTGGGGCTATTTTGGGGTGATTGTGGGTGTGATTTTGGGGTGTTTCTGCATTGATTCTGGGTGTGATTTTGGGTTGTTTTGGGTTGATTTTACAGAGTTTTTAGGGTTACTCTGGATGTGATTCTGGGCTGATTTTGGATGGATTTTGGGGTGTTTTGCGTTGATTTTGGTGTGATTCTGGGCTGATTTTGGGGTGTTTTCGTGTTGATTTTGGGGTGGATTTTGGGCTGATTCTGGGCTGATTCTGGGGTGTTTTGCATTGATTTTTGTGTAATTCTGGCTGATTTTGGGCTGATTTTGGTGTGATTCTGTGCTGATTTTGGGTGTGATTTTGGGCTGATTCTGGGCTGATTTTGGGTGTTTTGGCTGATTTTGGGGTGGATTTTGAGCTGATTCTGGGCTGATTTTGGGGTGATTTTTGTGTGTGATTCTAGGCTATTTTGGGCTGATTTTGGGGTTTTTGTGTTGATTTTTGTGTGATTCTGGGCTGATTTTAGGTTTGATTTTGGGCTGATTCTGGGCTGATTTGGTGTGATTGCTGATTCTGGTGTAATTCTGATGATTTGTGTAATTCTGGGCTGATTTGGGCTGATTTGGGCTGATTGGGTTTTTGCATTGATTTTGGGGTGCTTTGGGTCCCCCAGACGTGTCCCGGGCCGGGAGCTGCTGGAGCGGCTCCAGCGCAGTGGGGAGCTGCCCCCCCAGAAGCTGCAGGCGCTGCAGAGAGTCCTGCAGAGCAAATTCTGCTCTGCCATCCGAGAGTGACCCCGAAACACACCCGGGACCCCGAAAATCCACCCTGGGACCCCAAAAATCCACCCCGAAACACACCCGGGACCCCAAAAATCCACTCTAGGACCCTGAAATCCACCCAAATCCCACTGGGGACCCCAAAAATCCACCCTGGGACCCCGAAATCCACCCCAAACCACCCCGGGACCCCAAAAATCCACCCTGGGACCCCAAAATCCATCCTGGACACCGAAATCCACCCGGGAACTCCGAAATCCCCCCAACCCCCAGGAACCACAAAATCCACGCCCAAAACCCACCCGGACCCCAAAAATCCACCCTGGACCCCAAAAATCCACCCGGACCCCAAAATCCCACCCGGGGACCCAAAAATCCACCCTGGGACCACCAAAATCCACCCTGGGACCCCAAAATCCACTCTGGACCAAAATCCACCTGGACCCCAAAATCCACCTGGGACCCCAACAATCCACCCTGGACCCCAAAATCCACCCCTGACAAATCACCCTGGAACTCCCGACAAATCCACCCTAAATCCACCCTGGACCCCAAAATTCCACCCAAAATCCACCTGGACACCAATCCGACCCAAAATCCACCTGGAGCCAAAATCCACCCTGGGACCCCAAAATCCGACCCAAAACCACTGAACCCCACCTGGGACCCCAAAATCCCAACCCACCTGGGAACCCCAAATTCACCCGGGACCCCAATCCCCAACCATCTGGACCCCAAAATCCACCTGGGACCCCCAAAATCCACCCTGGGACCCCAAAAATCCATCCTGGACCCCAAAAACCCCACCCTGGGACCCAAAATCCACTGCCCAGGACCCCCAAATATCCACACCAGGACTCCCCAAATTCCTCCAGGAACCCCAATTCTCCAACCCCCAAATCTTCCCCAAATTCTCCCAAATTCCTTCCTGGACCCCCAAATTTCACCCCAAGAATTCTCCAAAATCCTGCCGGACCCCAGATTTCACCCCAAATCTGCGATTCTCCAAAATCCTTCCTGGGACCCCCGGATTTCTCCCCAAACCTGTGGAATTCCTCCAAAATCTTTCCTGGGACCCCCAAATTTGTCCCAAATCTGCAGAATTCCTCCAAAATCCTTTCTGGGACCCCCCCCCCCAGTTTTCCCCCAAATCTCTCCAGGTGCCCCAGGGGATTTTGGGAGGGAATTTTGGGTCCCCCCCCAACTTTGGGTCCCCCCCAGGTCTATGAGCAGCTCTACGACACTTTGGACATCGCGGGACCCCCGAGATCCGCGCCCAACTGCCACCTGCCAAGGTACCCAAAACCCCTGGACCCCAAAAACACACCTGGGACCCCAAAAAACCCCCTGGACCCCAAAAATACCCCAGGGACCCCAAAAAGCCCCTCCTGGATCCCAAAAACACTTGGGACCCCAAAAATACCCCCGGACCCCAAAAATTCCTGGAAACCCAAAACCTCCTGGGACCCCAAAAACCTACCTCCTGGGACCCAAAAACCTCTGGGAACCCCAAAAACATTCCCAGGGACCCCAAAAACACACCTGGGACCCCAAAAATACCCCTGGAAACCCCAAAACTGGTCCTGAGAGCCCAAAACCTCCCTGGGGACCCCAATTTTACCCTCAGCCTCCCCCCCAGCCCATCCCAGGGCTGTCACCTGCGGTGTCACACCTCAATGTCCCTCTGTCCCCACAGTGTCCATCTGTCCCCACAGTGTCCCTCTGTCCCCTCCATGTCCATCTGTCCCCCAGCAGGGGCTGTGTCCCTGTGCGTCCCCCATGTCCTCATGTGTCCCCCAGTACTGTCCCAGAGCCGTGTCCCAATGTCCCCCACGGCTCCCACGTCCCCAACATCTCCAATGTCTCAAATGTCCTTAATGTCCTTAATATCTTCAATGTCCTCAATGTCCCCAATGTCCCCAACGCTCTCAATGCTCTCAATGCCTTTGATATCTCCGATGTCCCCAATGCCCCCAATGTCCCAAATCCCTCAATGTCCCCAATGTCTCCAGTGTCCCCAATGCCCCAAATATCTCCAATGTGCTCCACGTCCTCAATGTCCCCAATGTCCCAAGGTCCCCAATGTCCCCAATGTCCCCAACGCCCTCAATGTTCACAATGCTCTCAATGTCCACGACATCTCCAATGTCCCCAAAGCCCCTCAATGTCCCCAACGATGTCCCCACTGTCCCCAGGCCACAGTGGCGGCGTTCGCGGCCAGCGAGGGCCACGCCCACCCGCGGGTGGTGGAGCTGCCCAATGTCCCCAAATCCCCCAATGTCCCCAATATCCACCATGTCCCCAATGCTCTCAATGTCCCTGATGTCCTCAATGTCCCCAAATTCTCCAGTGTCTCCAAATTCCCCAATGTCCTCAATGTCCCCAGTGCTCTCAATGTCCCCAATATCCACAATGTCCCCAATCCCCAGTGTCCTCTATGTCCTCAATGTCTGCAATATTTCCAACGTCCCCAACGATGTCCCCAGGCCACGGTGGCAGCGTTCGCGGCCAGCGAGGGCCACGCCCACCACGGGTGGTGGAGCTGCCCAATGTCCCCAATGTCCCCAAATCCCCCAATGTCCCCAATGTCCTCAATGTCCCCACTACCCCAATGTCTCCAATGTCCCCAATCCCCAGTGTCCTCTATGTCCCCAATGTCCCCAGTGCCCTCAGTGTCCCCAATGTCCCCAATGTCCCCAAATCCCCCAATGTCCCCAATGTCCCCAATCCCCCAATGTCCCCAATGTCCCCAATCCCCCAATGTCCCCCATGTCCCCAAATTCCCCAATGCACCTCAATGTCCCCAACCCCTCAATGTCCCCAATCTCCCAATATTTCCAATGTCCTCAATGCTCTCAATACCCTAATGTCCCCAATGATGTCCTCACTGTCCCCAGGCCATGGTGGCAGCGTTTGCGGCCAGCGAGGGCCACGCCCACCCCGCGGGTGGTGGAGCTGCCCAATGTCCCCAGTGTCCCCAATGTTCCCAAATTCCCCCATGCTCTCAATGTCCCCAGTGCTCTCAATGTCCCCAATATCTCCAATGTCCTCAATGTCCCCAAATGTCCCCAATGTCTCCAATGTCCCTAATGCCCCCAATGTCCCAAATATACACAATGCCTTCAATGTCCCCAAATCCCCCAATATCCCCAATGTCCCCAATATCCCAAACACCCTCAGTATCCTCAATGTCCCCAACGATGTCCCCACTGTCCCCAGGCCACGGTGGTGGCGTTCGCAGCCAGCGAGGGCCACGCCCACCTGCGGGTGGTGGAGCTGCCCAATGTCCCCAATGTCCCCAATGTCCCCAATATCCACAATGTCCCCAATCCCCAGTGTCCTCTATGTCCTCAATGTCCCCAATGTCCCCAATGTCCCCAACGATGTCCCCAGGCCACGGTGGCAGCGTTTGCGGCCAGCGAGGGCCATGCCCACCCGCGGGTGGTGGAGCTGCCCAATGTCCCCAATGTCCCAAATCCCTCAATGTCCCCAATGCTCTCAATACCCCAATGTCCCCAATGTCCCCAATGCTGTCTATGTCCCCAATGTCCCCAAATCCCCCAATGTCCCCAATGTCCTCAATGTCCCCACTGTCCCCAATGTCTCCAATGTCCCCAATCCCCAGTGTCCTCTATGTCCTCAATGTCCCCAATATTTCCAATGTCCCCAATGTCCCCAAATCCCCCAATATCCCCAATGTCCCCAGTATCCCAAACACCCTCAGTATCCTCAATGTCCCCAACATCCCCAACGATGTCCCCAGGCCACGGTGGCAGCGTTCGCAGCCAGCGAGGGCCACGCCCACCCGCGGGTGGTGGAGCTGCCCAAGACCGAGGAGGGTCTGGGCTTCAACATCATGGGGGGCAAGGAGCAGAACTCCCCAATCTACATCTCCCGCGTCATCCCCGGCGGCGTGGCCGACCGCCACGGGGGGCTCAAACGGGGGGACCA